>CM060964.1:270374492-270639492 GCA_030765045.1 Tenodera sinensis
AAATGGGTTGTGCTGTTAGCAGAGAGACACGCACACACATTGGCGTTTTTCTTTTTCTTTTCTTTTTTTTTTTTTTTTTTTTTTTTTTATCCATGGCGCCTCAAAAAATATATTTCCGGTGAAATTGCGACATCAAATTTTACTTCCACGCTTACTACACGTAGTTAGAGAAAGTACAAACGAGTATTGAATTTTAATTTGAGAAAAGCATAACTGTTTGAAAATTAAAAATATCAAGACATATCCAAAATGGTTAAATCTAAAAGATGTATTTTATATAAATTGTGCACTTTGACGAGAGCGACTTTTTTCTTTTGTAGTAAGATTTTTGTTTACGTAGCTCCTAGGGTTAGGCAATTATGCAGAAGTCAGAGACTATCTCCAAAAAACTCAAGATATGCATTTCATTTGTCACATAAATACTTAAACATGTTATTTTAATAAAAACCATTAGAGTCATTTTTGAGTAAATAAAAATTTGGAAACATTTTTCATCCAAAGGATACTTCAGTGTGGAAGAATTTTCTTAAAAATGTTCGAGTCACATCCTTGGAAGACGCTGCACTTACATATAAAGCTTGGTATTTAACCAACTGCTCATGTTGGAGCGAAAACTGACGGGAACGTCTGACTTTCTATACCTATACCTATATCTTTACCGAGTCTTCCTAGATGTGGGAATGCTGCATAGCTAGGGACACAATTTTTGGTGGATCGCGATGACGCGAAATTTATTAATACCTACCACAATAAACAGATTTTAGAATCAATTGTACTGCGATTGTCGGCACAATTACCAACGTTTACTCTCGCGATTAAACCCGTATTTGAATGCAACTCGCGAAATGAGTGTTTATTTACGATTTACCACGAAATTAATAATTTATTGCGATATTTACTCGTGAAATAAACGTTTATTCATCATTTAACCTGAAATTAACATTTCATTGTGATGTTTCTGCGAAACTGAATTTAAAAGGTTTATTTCAGGAGTAAAACAAGATCTGTTTCACTTTTTGCAAAGTAGAATGGCAGATGCAAGATCAAGGTCAAGAGTTCAAGCTCCGTTTGGCTGGAAGAAATGTAACTATCTTTACAATAAACAGAAAATGTATATGAGAGCGGCAGGGAAGCTATTTTGAGAGATAACCAGTGGCGTATGTGAGTGTTCAAAGAACACATAGAATAATATACTTCGCATGCTACAGCACCACCACTAGAGCAAAGTGCCGGAGACAACACGCCCCTCCCCACCACTGGTTTTCCTGCACTCCGCAAACACACATAGCTTAGACTCAAACGATAAGTTCACGCGTATTTTCCGGAAGGCTGCAATAGAGAGCAGGATCGCGAGTTTAATGCCAAAAAATGGCGGGGGTTTAACGCTGAGTTTGTTTCATGTATTGATGTACTGTAGAGCCATGGCGCGTGTCTGTACAGTTACATTAAAACAAATCCATTCTGACAACTAGGTGCACATGTGCTCTTGAAAGAGTTTCCATGGCAACGAACGTCGTCCTTTGTGGTCTAAGGGTAACGTGCTAGCCTCTGATTCCCTAGGTCTGATTCCCGGCGGAGGGGGTGAATTTTTACGGGCACAAATATCATTAGCATGACTTCCTTCAGAAGGGAAGTAAAGCCGGTGGTCCCGTGTTATAGATTTACGGTATGTAAAAGAACCTCAAGCTAGATAGAGAGCCCAATGAGCAAAACTTAGCGGTCTTCCACGCCCAATGTAGAATGGGACGCTGAGGACTACAGTCTATGTACCTATATTTCAATTTCTAATGGTAATTGTTAAGGAGTTCTTTCAGTGTACAATATTTTGTCTGATAAAAGAACAAATACTACAACAGGGAACTTAGAAACCATGCTTACTTGTTATTTCAATGAACATGATACATATAACATTTGAAATGTAAAATATAACAGTAATATTTGATATTTTATTTCCCTGCTTTTATCTTGCTTTGAGCCTTACTCTTATATCGACATTCACCAGTTTTATTCACCATAAAATTGTGTCCGTATGCATAGCGTAAGGTACCCTTTGGCGGGAGAGGAATCCTCGATCAGAAAGGTCGAGTGAATTTTAGATACTTAAAATAGGTAAATTTAAAACCCGTATACTTTTTTTCCCAAAGTTAGTTAATAACTAGAGGGTAGAAGGTTGTGCAATAAGCCGCACGTTTAGCACACATGAGTTCTACTGTTGCTAATCTCGCACGTACACAGCTGCAGGCGTCTGCTGATGCGCATGTATATAACATGCAGGTGCCGCTTGCGTCATTCATTCTACGTGTCAAAGTAACCCGTATCGCATGTGACTCCACGTGATTCCACGCTCTATTAATAACATAACGCCTACATAGAATCCACATAAAGCAAAAACCCTTGACATATAGAACGAAACAAATTTCAACGCCATTAGGCCACCAAGCTAATCTCTTTGGAATAGGCACATTGTGATCTTCGAGAAAAACAATATCAGTTAATACAAAGTATCGCACCGATTTCTAATGTTAGCGCTTTCTGTTTTTGTAAAAATTTTGTCGCTTTCTAAACGCCGTTGCTTGTTTGTTGAAGTGTTACTGAAAGGTCATCTATGTATATTACTTTCAATAAAATGAAACTGGATTTTGTTTTTATACTCTGTGGAGTGTAGGAAATAGTTGTAGTAAGTCTTTTCCCTAGACCACCTCTGTGGTGTGGTGGTAGTGTGTCTGCCTCACATTGAAGAAGTCCCGAGTTCAAATCTCGGTTGGGGAGGGGGGGAGGGGGTTATCCGGATAAGGTTTTTCCGGGGTTTTCCCTTATCCTGAGAAGACAATTTCTCGGGTAACTTTAAGCTCTATGGAGGCCGGGCTCATTTGAGCATCATTTTATCCATTCATTCAGCGTCCGATATGACTTACCAGGTAGAAGGATATTAAACTGTAACAAAGACCTATTTTCTCCATTCCGTGGCATTTACAACTTAGAAAAGCCCTTCTTTGTAGTCATGTTCTTTTTAAAAATTCATTGTGTTCCTATTCAGGTAGAAGAGCTTTGTGAATCCTTTTTGATGTTTTGGTAATTTATGAAATGAAATCATAAGGTTATTTATAGCTTCATATCCATCAAAACGAATTGAGCTTTTCAATGGTGAAAGAATTATCAAAATCTGTTTAGTGGTTTTTGAGATTACCCTCCATGCACAAGCAATTATTATCTCTCTTTTTAATATTAGTATGGATATACAATATTGCTTAAATATTAACACAATATATTGCTATGCAAAATATTCCCTCGCAAATATAATCCGTCTAAGGAACTTTAAGTTGCTCTATGCTTTCCTGTGAATTTTTTAATTTGAAAATCGCATTTCTGACGTTACCTGTTCGCCGCTGTAATTTTTATTCCGCACGCGTGGTGGCCATGCATCATGTCTTGACATCGGACTACCATACAGAATAGAGTTTGAGCAACTTCAGTGGCAGTCTGTAGAAAATATAGATAAATCCAACAGTCCATTGGGATTTCGGAGCAAACGTGTCTCACTTTTCCCGCGTTTCTTCCTGCCCTGAGACATTATTCAGTTTATTTCCGCACATCTCGTGAATTTAAAACACGCCAGCACTTATAGCTTCTGTTCTCCCTTCTTGTATAGCCAATGTCAGGTTTATTTTTCCTGGAATATGTGCTCTGAATGATGTATATAGTACTGTAGTAATAAATTAGCTTATTGTTTGTTGTACGGTTTTCCAATTTTAGTCTCTCCACCACGTAAACTAGGGGAAGTACTGTATTCCACCCCGAAGTTCGATACTAAAATTTCAGCGGAAATACATGTTATGAGACTCCCTGAAACAAAAAACGACTTTTTAGAGCAATGATTGTGTGTATTTGTGTGTGCGTGTGTGCGTGTATGGGTTTCTTTGTGTTTGCATGCCTGTGAACAGTATAGCTCAAAAACGACAGGTCAGTTGCATACAAAGCGTCTTCCAAAAATGTAACACAAAGATTCCCAAGAAAATCCACCACATGAGATTACCCTTTACATGGAACATTTTTCGAAAGTTTTTATTTTCTCAAAAACGGCCCTAACGGTTTTGATTGAAATACATGTTTAAGATATTTTTAACATAAATGATGTATGTAAATCTGTCTTGAATTTTCTGGGAATGTTCTCAGAATATATCTGTATTCTGAATGACTTTTCCATAAATGCAAAACCGTAAGAGATAAATAAAGTCTTACTATATAAAACACGCACATTCGCGAAAACACGATTTATTTGAAGTATATACCCATACGTATGTATAGTATAAACATTGCAAAAATGTATAAAAATTACAGAGAATATATATACCAGGTGGCCCACTACAGCCGGCCCCACTGTAAGTAGATAACCCTTCGTGCGTTAAAAGAGTTGCAGAAGTTCACGGCGGAAGAGAGGCCAGTAGCGTTGCCGCCTCACAGCGGGACGTGAGGTGAGAGGCAATTGAACCAGCGTGTGTACTTCGTGATAATAGACAATAACAGTATAAACAACCGAGAAAGTCTCATTCTACTTACAGGATCTTTATTTTCCAGGGAATAAACTCACTCGTGTATATGCTACTATTGTCTAACATTTAAATTACACATTGTAAAGCACGATTGACAGCACATAATGTTTCATTGGCAATTAGTCGTTTCTTATTAATGTTATTGCTGTATTTGTTTATTATTGTTAGTTTATTACTGATAATTATTATTGTTATTTGTTATTACTTTTATTAGTGTGTTTATTAGCATTATTATGTTTATCAGTGTTTATTATTATTGTGCGAAAAGCACAATAAGAGCACAAATCCAAGTGAGATGGGTCAGGTGGTAGCGTAGTGGTTCGTTATCCTACGTTTGGGGGTTCAAGTTGCATTTATCAGCCAATCTTAGTGATTCCCTCAATCTCCAAGTGAATTCCAAATTGGTTATGTAATATCACGACCTAATGTTTCACAGAATAGAAAGAAAAAGAATACATCAAACAGAATACACAGGATGATAACAACAGAACTAAGGCCATCTTCCCAAAAACACACTGACCATTTGGAAATATGTACATATACGAGGGCTGGAAAGAAATATGTGGCAACATATAAAACTTGTGTGAAGTATTTATTTTACAATCATGATACTTCTACAGACCTTCAAGATAATTCCGCGTCACATGTTTGACCCGTTGCCAGTCATGGGGAAGGCACAGGATACCAGCGGCAGTGCCCTCTTTGTTGATATCTGCAAGCGAGTGCCTTATAGCTCGAAGTATGCCCTCTCTGGTGTGGAAACTTATCTCTCGCAGTGGTTCTTTCATCTTAAGGAACAGATGAAGGTCACACAGGCTCATGTCCGGTGAATAGAGTGGATGCTCTAGAACCTCCCACCCCCATCTTGCGAACAGTTTCCGCACAGTTACTGCGTTGTGACAACGGGTGGATCCCTGTCTCGGAAGTTGGGTTGTTTGCCGGGCAGTGCTGGACGAAGATGGCGTTCCAGATGATGTCCACATGTATTAAAGATTGAATCAATTTAATGACGCTGTTTTCGACCCTATGTCAACATCTACCTGGTCCCTGATGCACACTATCACGTCCTGCAACCCAACGTACCACAGTCCGATACGGCGTAGCCTCATTCCCGCATGCTTCGCGTAGACCAGAGTGACATTCCCTGGCTTTTTATTTCCACGGGACACTTCGAGTTTTATACATGTACGTTGTTCGAACTTAGTAAACATCCCCTTTAGGGTGGCGTGCTTTGACGAATTACATTCAACACACGCCACTCCTATCACTGTACCACCCACACTAACGCAACTACCCGAGTTGTATAGCTTCACCAACCGTTTACATGTGCTGCCAACCACAGGTTGATCAAAAATCCCCGCATATAGATAAAACAGTGTTGCCACTTATTTATTTCCAGCCGTCGTAGAACAACAATTGAACGATCAAAATAATCCAATTTCCTATTAATTTAATAGTAAGAAATTAAACGGCACAGGAAGGCACCTATGCAACTGAAACAAAGTAGCTGCAGGTACAATAAGGTAACTACTCATTTAAAACCATATGTCCAGCACATTGTGTATAAAAGAACCTATAGATAACCGTCACCATAATGTTTAAGGCAGGATTTGCAAAACTGCAGCCCGGTAACTGAAAGGTTCCTGCGAGCTGCTTTTGTTTCGTCCATATACAATGCTTCAGAAGTAATAAACAAAAAGAAATGTCACGGCTGCATTTGATTAATTTATTCACGAATTTCGAACGATTAAATAAAATTACGCGCTGAGATTTTTAATTGATACTGAAGGACAGGTACGAGGAAGTTAATTTGACCTTTCCACAAGTGTCTGTCGAGCGACATTTCCTCATTTGAAAGGCTTTGCATGACGACTAATATCAGTGTTCGAAACAACGTATACGCCCAGCGCAACAGCCCATTAAAGGCCAAGGCTTATTGCTGCGTCCCCGACATCCGCCCACTACATGCGTCATGAGTAGGGTGCAGTACTGGAGGATGGAACGTGGTCGATGTCCTGAGCCCTCCCGGCCATCGAAACAGCGTATAGTTATCTGTTATCTATATTTTCAAAAATGAAATATCTCATATCAATGTATAGGTCTGTTATGACTAATGGACAATTTTATTAGAGTCCGCTTTGATCTTAGGCAGCACAAAATTAGAAATACAAATTTATGCTACTGAAGCACAAAAAGCCAGTTTCATTCTTCTCATTGGATATGAACTAATATTAACTTAAACATATTTTATGCAATAGGTGTTAATGGATTATATCTTATCTAGCGTAGAGTTGTAAAATCACAGTAGGCTTTCATAAGTAGGCTTTCGGTAGTTTTCATAGTAGAATTGGTAAGTTAAGAACCTACCCGCATTACCTATACGTTGGTTGTGCTACATACCTATTGGGCGTTACCTCATATCGATCGCGTTGTTTACGTTTTTTGATCATGTTTTTCTAGATTCGTCTACAAACCGGAAGCGTTGAACTTTGAACCTTCTCAAAACAGAAGGAGGGCATATACACGGCCGGTTAACCTATGGAACATTAGTGTGTTCAGAAATATTTGGTAGCTCCTCTCAGTATACTACGGTTCAGATCGATAGTAATCAAGAGTAATATTATTTTGAAACAAAAAGTGCAATTTTTATTTTGAGATCAAATTAATGATCACTTTTTGTGATTATTATGGCTGAGTTTCTCATTAAATGCATTTTGTACTACTATAATGTGGGAATAGAACCCGGGACCTTCCGAGTACGAGTGGCTCGGTGAGTTCATGCGTATGACACGCCTGATACATAGCAATATGCAAATATTTCACTTAACTCAGAAAGTGTTACAAAGATCCGTGCAGCTAATTGGTGCACAGTAAGGAGATGCAAGCTGCATTTGCCCTGACTATATTTTCTAGCGATTCTACAGTGGAACTTTAGATACAGTGATTCTTATTCAAAATTCTGCATACAGTGACCGTGGATCCAGTGAACCACTTATAAAGTCACGAATATTTCACTATGTAAGTTATACTTATTGTTACAGTCTGTCTACTAGTTCCCTGGCAGAAATGCATCGAGGCACTACATCGATATATAATTAGGTATGCAGCAATATCTGAAACTGGACTCTCGTCTCTGGTTACACGTGATGTAACTGCAATCAGAGGCATAGGTGCAGCTTCAGGTATTGTTGTGTACTAGAATTATTTACTGATATGCTGACTCGAATTTCTGCCACGTTTCATGAGCTAGTGAACAAACCTTAACTTCCGTTTGCATAAGACAGGAGAAATACTGCTCTGTACCTAAACTTTGCTGTCACAGTTTTACCAAAATTACCTATAGATTAAACAAATACTTTTTAAGTCTGATATTTTTAAATGTGAAAACCATAACTTTTCATGGAGTTTCTCCACCCAACCAGCCTTTCACGTGTTTTCATTATTCCTTCAAAAGTGACTCAAGATTTTGTTCAAAAGACCGTGTCAATACTAGACAGTGTGATCCAAGCCCAGTAGACCACGGCCCATAAGCCATATTTTATATAGCCATCCTCTTAAAATAAGATATATTTAAAAAAAGGAATGCATTGCAGTAAAAGTATAATACTACCAATTTTTTAAAATAATATTTAAGGTACTTTAACGGTTTCGAAACATTCGTTGTTGAATATTTAATGCTCCTACAAATCCATTTTCTTTCAAGAACTTCATTACTATGAGATTTCTACTTGTGATATAGGTGACTACTTCCTCCTTATTTTGCATACAACAAATGTCCATATTGCCAATTTCAAACCATTCGTGTGCAACTTTATTGTGACTAACTTACAATGAGCTTGCGTTTTGTTTGAAATAAATATACTATATTAATCTGTATTTTATTTAATGTCTGATTTAACTATCATGCACTACCTAGAATTCAATATTCTGCAAAGTCATCTACTTCTGCTTTCTTTATCTCTTGTGTTAGGTTAATATTAATGTTTATGTAGATATATAAGCATGAATATATATATTACTCTCTACCAACTTTCTGTTGCCTGTGAGCACATGCCAAGAAGCTGTTATATCCTGCGATTCAATCTCAGCAATCCAAGTAATAGCAAAGTATAAATACCTTACATCATCAATAATAGATATTAATTATACATTTAAGAAACTGGAAAGAGGGGGAAAGGAAATTAAACTGCACTGTATTCCATCTCTCATTGGATTAAAAGGAAATGAAGAAGGTGATAATTTGGCAAAAAGGGAACAAAAATATTAAATACAAAAACAGATCTTATCGTTTGGTAAAATTAAAAATTAAGTCCTGCTTCAGAATTGAAAACACTGAATTCATCACTAGACTAATCAGTGCAAAGAAATGGGCTAGCATCCCTAGCAATAGAAACCCTTTCCTAGAATTACCCCGAAGTGAAACTGTTGCAGCTTTGGTGTTGCACACCATCTACACCGGATGAAGATATTCTCCTCACCAAATTGCATGCCGTGTCAAGAAGATGCCATTCAAAACTCTGAACATCATAGTACACTCTCTGCCCTTCAACAATATGGGACAAGTCAAATGGACAACTGTGTTTGGAAGCCAGAAGCATGATGACAACTATACAAATGAATAAATATTCTGTGAACTTTATGAATATATTGTAATACAAGCTCCATCAAGTTATTTTATATTCTTGTCGTGCCCATTCAAGTGCTTATAATTTTCATACATTAAAAATGTAAACAGTAATTGTTTCGCCTAATGTTAGAATTACAAAGCTTTTTAAACATTCTCCAATGTTCTAAGTATGAGCCCAGAGAAAATTATATTCAAGTAGTATTTATATAAACAGAATATTATTCAGCATACTTCACTTAGAAACGTAGATAGAAAATAGTTGGATGTTGCTCTATTTGGCACGCCCCTTTAGGGAACAGAATAACCCACCGCTGGAGCCGCAGAGGAGAGGATAAACGAGTGGATTTTGGTTTTCTGATCGCGCCCTCTTTCTGCTGCGCCCGAGACATGATGTCAATGCAGATGAATGAGCGAGTTACGTGCAAGAGCGATATAAAACCTGTAGTCGCCTCGTATTTAGTGTTAACCTCTAACATGAAAGGGGGCGAGTATAAACATAATAACCAGTCAGATGTCTTTCGAACAAACCCGACGTGTCCTATCTGATAATCTCTTCTGACGTGCGCGTGTATGCTGTCACAAAATGTAGTTCTTACATTTAACTGTGCGATTTTATGAGTGCTAGCGTTGAAAAAAGTATACAACCCAAAAATCTTATGCGTTGCACTTAAATGACTTTCTCTACTCTTGAACAAACCATTCTTAAAGACGCTTATTCCTTTATCTGTTTCATGTTAATTGAGGTAAACATTTGCAGAAATTATTGCTAATTTTCCTGGAAATACCAGGAGAATATGGGAATAGAGTAGGCATCAAGCGTTAGCTCTTTCAAAGCTGATCGGTATGTGATTCAATTAAAATTACATTATCTTTGCATAGTTAAGAGATAATGAACATATACCATCACTGGGTTACTTGTGCACTGCCTATTTTTAATATCACCAAATAGGTCATGATTTTTGCTAAGAGACCCCGCAATCACTTTGGCCGTTTTCACTGCAAAGGATTTCCTAACATTAAAGTTAAAACTAGTTCGTTGTTTACAAGACATTATGAAAAGGTTTTGCACATGAAAGTAAATGAATATGTAGGAACAGCTGAAAGCAACATTATACAAGTAATAAATACAAATTAAACTTAAAATGAAACAGTCTCACGTATTTAGTTGAATGGTAGTTCCTCGAAGTTCAATGCGCTGGTGGACAGCTCCCAAAATAAATATTTAATTGTCTTACTACAGATTTTTACATTCGTAATTGTATGCAACCAAAAGTTTCATGGTTACATTTTGCGAAAACCGCATTCAAGTGTTTCCATCTTGGTAACAATCGCTTGCGATGAAAGGAGAAACGAAAGAAAAAGAAATAAAATGAATAATGATTCCAATCAAAGAAAAGTACAATAGCTTGAAACTTGAAAGTAATAACAAGCAACAACTTTTTTAGTGAATTCCACAATGAAAATGAATTTGAGATCCACATGTTTTGTACAGTAAAATTTGCTCTATCTCTTATGGTTTACCAGTTATGTAAAAGTCATCAACAGTAAAGAGGGCTACATGGTCTTTGGCCAGAAAACTCAAAATATGCATCTCGCTTGCCATAAAAATATATATGGCGCTTTAATCAAAATTATTAGAGCCATTTTTTGTGAAAACAAAATTTTCGAAAAATGTTCTTCAAAAGCTTCGTGTCACATCCTTGAAACATACTAAACTCAAATACCAACTTCGGTTTTTAACTGACTTTTCGTTTTTGAGTTATGCTGTTCATAGATAGACACACACACACACACACACACACACACACACACACACACACACACAGAGAGAGAGAGAGAGAGAGAGAGAGAGAGAGAGAGACGTTTTTCTAATAATGGTGTTTTGAATTCAGGGGATTGAAAACATATTTCTGGTGAAATCTCGACATCGAAATTTTGGGTCGAATACAATACATCCCTACTTACTATAGGTAGTAGAGAAGGTAAGTCTTTGAAAATAACACTATAATTTTACCAGGAACCAGTCGTTAGAAAAGGCAAACAATATCCGATTTTGTGGCTTAACATATATCGCTTCTGGATGCATGAATGCATTTGGAAAATTACATATTTAAAATGTCCATTGCTGCAGCTTGGAAAGAAGCCACGGCTCTCCAAATTAGATCTCTAAACGGCGAGTCGCTATATGCTGGCTCTGAAATCCCATTCTATTTCCATGGCACTGCGAGAGAAGCAAACGAATGTTGATAGAACTTTAAAAGATAAGAAAATGCTGAAAAACCAATAACAAGGAATATCTCAGTAACACTTGATACTAAGACAGGAGCTACTTGAAATAAATTGCTTTATATAAACACATTTACATTTATTGTCTGGTATGTTTCTACCTACTCGTAGTATGACTTATCAGTTATAGAAAACTACAAAATTCATTCGGAATGAAGAGGACTTCTCGGGCTGTTCAAGGTATGCCTATATTTTCCAATAATGCAAACATCCTTAGCACCTGGAGTTTTAATCAAAGTCAGGGTAGTTTTTCAGAAAACAAAAGATAATAGGTTTGGGGAATTTGCTTGAAAATATCCTTAAGTTTCTTGGAAAAGACCTAACTTACCAAATTTAGTATTTAATCTACCTTTTGTTTTTGATATATAGTATTCATAGACAAGTGGACAAACACACGAAAGCACACAAACAGAGAATTGTTTTTTCTAAAACGGCATATTATCCAGGGGACTTCACAATAATTCACCGAATTTACGATGAAATCTTGATATCGAATTTTAAAGTGGAATACAATACTTCCTCTACTTGCTGCAAACAGAAGCTAGATCAGTGCTGTAACTGAGGGGAAACAGCGGTTAGTTTTTCCCCCCTCCCCTAGTTACCCTTCGCTAGTGACGTAATAGATATGTGGGCAAGAAAAAATGCTGGGAGGATTCCTGTTGGAATTTGTAACATATGGGACAAGTTTACGCCCTAAATTGGCGTTTTTTATTTTGTGAAACTCAAAGGGGTGCAGACTTGCCGCGCTAGCCAATGTCAGTCACATTTACCCTGCACGGTCACACCACTAAGCCAATGTAAGTGGAGGGGAAAAGGAGGAGAATGACCCGTGGTGTCACTTTTTACCTCTTTTGTCCTACATGAAGTAAAAGGAAAAGATTTTCCATATAAAAGTTTCCTTTTACGTCCTTAAATTACTTCTGACTTATTATGCTTTAATTGTCAGCCATGTTCACAGACAAATGGACAGACAGACATATACACACGCCACTTTGTGCCCCATATGCACATGCGCCTGCTTCAAAAATGCTTCTTTTTATATCATAGAAACGTCAAAATGTGCATTTGTAGAGGCTTTTGTAGTCGAATGTTTTGGGCATTCTGTATCATGAGAAAGTAGAAATCACAAGTATCAATATTTGCTGAATTATAACCAGCAAAAATAAAAAAAAATGCAGCAGAAATAAGGTATTTTATAAATTTACTTCTGTCACGGTATTAATTTGCTCTATTACTGGCTTAGATACTCACTAAGTTTGCTCAAAGGTTTACATTTGGGAGTGCATAGAGACCTCCGAAGTCGGTCAAAGCCATTTGTTGTTTTAATCAAATAACTAAAGCAGTGATGTTCTATTCACATCTGTTTATGATAGTTTCCAGGTCGTATTGGCACAAATTCAAATGGAAAACACATCAAAAGTCCTAAGCGGCTACAAAACAAAGCAGTTAAAACCTGCATCATTGCTCCTCTGATAAAAAAACAGCAGGGGATGAAACAAAACAATGGATTAACAAATGCCTTTGGGGAGATTTTAAAAGGGAAGCTTTTTTTTTTGGCATGACCAATGAGATAGTGATGCTAAAAGTCCTTTTCTACGTGAAACTAGCGCACATCAGTAAATATTTATGATGTGTTTCAAACAAACCCATGCTAGCTTTTAGCAGTTTCACTAGTATAAGGAGAACACTAGAAGTTACTGTTGAACAGTATAGTTAATGCTAGATTATTAATTTATGAACCTACTGTCGTGCTAATATATATTTTTGTTGTTCTATTTATTAATTACACAACAATTAAAACTGCAATGTGCAACAACCACATAACTTTCTCCACACATAATTTATTTTCTCACTTCCTGTACAAAAATGCTTATTTTACAATCTCATTTCTGCTAAACGTAGGCATACAGGTACACAGTAACATACAGGAAGTTGAGATTACAGTAAGTTATTTAAAAATTTGGTTGATATTAGAGTTAAACGTTAATGAAATTGTTTTCTTTCTTCCCCCCCCCCCTTTTTTTTTTTTTTTTTTTTGTGTTTACTCTTTATTACCTATATGTATATGAAATATTTTCACTAACACTTTTGATTTACTGATTTTGGTAATATTTAAAGCTGCATGGGACCATTTGAATAATCCTAGCACATTCAAGTTCTGAATGTCGTTTTTCTCACCATTTTACCTTGACTAAGTAACCTTGAATTTTTAGTAAAATTCAGAAATCATTGAAAAAGAGCACGCATATATTAGAAAAGGGTTTAATTTTTTCACTCGTTCATTAATTAGAAGTTTGACAAACTCCAACGACGTTTCCTTATAATTGTCTGTTCAAGCAAAAATCAAAAAGTTCGAGTGGATGTAACAAATGGTTGACAAGTGAAGCTGCCGCTCTATATTTGTTTTGCTCCTCAAAATATTTTTATCTAATAACAAAGGGACCTAAGGCAGATTTTGTAGCCAAAGTGGACAATATTTTCGACGTTTGGATTTCTGCAAACTGAACTTTTTGTAATGTTAGTAAAACATTTAAGTGCGTCTTATGGTGTTACAGACCTTGTTTAGGACTGGATTGTTTTAACCCTAAGGTTTCCCGAAACGACATTTTTTGAATATAACAAATACCTCATGCAGTATAGTTTTCTTTACACGTTCATGAAACTTGGTACCAATGCTCTGCAGTACCATCTAAACAAACTGTAGACTCCATTTTGGGTTACAATGTAAAACTTGGGCACAGTGGTGCTATTAATCAAAAAATGTTTACTTTTTAGGCTGCAAAATCTGAACTTTTTATTGCAATTAATATTTTGTTATTAAAAGCACCAAATGAAAAGATATTTAGAATCACTTATTGGCAGTTCAAATATTAATATGATAAAGTGGTACTGATGACAAGAATACTTGTATTACTGAAAGGAGTATTTCATATTTTTTTAAATATCGCGATATGAAAAATAGAAAATAGTTAATATATGATAAATTCCCTAATAAATTTTATTGAAATTTACACGGTATGTTATCTGGAATGAGGGTAACTAATATAAACAAATCCAAAAAGATTGAAAAAAAAAAAAAAAAAAACCCTGCAGAAAATCATATAATCTGTCCTAGGTCTCCTTAAGTAAAGCCTGGCCCTGGACCAAGAACCTTCAGTTCTCCGTGCTAAAAATCACCGGTAGTCAGTGATTGAATTTTCCAACTGACTACCTACACAAGGCTAGTGTGAAAAAAGAAATTTTCAAAACTGCTTTTTTGTTTACCATTCTGTTGCGTAAGTTACTCTTTCGACTCTTTCTTCTGTCCACCGATAGTTGTAGCGATTTGTTCATTCTTTCTAGCTTTGGTCATTTCTGCTTATCATTAAGTTCCAAAGGCAGTAGCGTAAATTGCTCTGACTGAGGAAAAGGTATGTATAAGTTGTTCTTGTATAAATGGCTCAGAGTTACAAAAATGGCCGTTTTTGGTTTAAAATGGTCATAGAAGAAAAATAATGATTCCAATTGAAAGAAAAGAGTTTGCGGTATATTTAGGTGTGAACGTGGAAAACTTGTTGACTTAAATTGAGAAATTTCAGGAGTATGTGTCCCTAATTTACAATCATATGAACATTCACACAGCGAAACAGTTTTACTTATTTGCGCATATTTTAAGCGAAGGAATATATCGAGCTTGAGAGTTCTGTACTGTGTAGATAAGGAACGCAAATGGAATCAATGCATATTTGAGAATTAATCTGGATGCAATCTCACATCGTTGTTTATTGTGTCGTGGTCGGTAAAGGTCCGAAATTCTTGTTGATGCCTTAGGTACCAGGAGTAATGACTGAGAGGGAGCTCAACTCAGTTATAGACACCTTCACCAGTTATATACTAATGTGATAATTCATGGGAGTCTATACGAAATTAACCGTCATGCTGATTTACTCGACAACTGTATATTTCCCTTACGTGAATACAAAGAATTCTCACCATCAAGTTTCTTGAGTAATAATTGACAACATATCACTATCATAACAGCAATTGTTACTTTCTCTGCCACCTACCTGTGTCAAAATTTCCCCGGAAATACACGTTTTGAGATCGCTGAATAAACACACCTTTTGCTAAAAGGCCCGCGTGCGCCTGCATGTATGTCGTTGAATAGCACAAATCAAAACGAATAAGAATGATAATACGACACCTAATAAAATGAAACTAATGAAAATAATAGTGGGTATGGAAATCATGATAATAATGATGATTATGATACTGATAACAACAACAATAACAACAATAACAACAATAACAACAATAACAACAATAACAACAATAACAACAATAACAACAATAACAACAACAATAACAACAATAACAACAATAACAACAATAACAACAACAATAACAACAACAATAATAATAATAACAATAACAATAATAACAACAACAACAAACGAAGAAATGCCAATGAAACATTGCGGGTCCTCATGTTTGCACGCATTCTGTTACCGCAATTTACAATCTGTAATCCGAAATGTTAGACAATAGCAGCATATACAAGAGCGAGTTTGTTCCCTGGAAAATAAAGTCTTGTAAGTGAAGTGGAAAATATTCTAATACCGCTTTTGTATTATCACAACGCGCTACACAGATAGTGGAAGCCTGGGGAATTCCTCTCCCGCTCTTCTTTTACAAGGGTCACTCACGCCACTGTCGTCTGTGTGACTGGATTTACCCCGGTGCGTTCTGCAACCCTTTTAACGCACGAAGGCTTGTCTACTTAGCCCAATGCCGGATGAAGTGGGTTACCTGGTATAGATATAACCGGTAATACATAATGGTGTAAGTCTGTTTAGAAAGCAATTTATTTCACATAAATTTTTGTGCTATCAACCCTTTTGAGTTACTTGTTGCTATGGGTTTAAATGTTTCAACAATCCGTCCTTTTCAAGTGCTGTCACCAGCTGCTTGTTTTTCGTGATGTCCTGAAAAGAAGCTAGCATATAGTGATAGAGTACCTTGTAATCACCTTGTATCTTCAACAAAATGTGTAATAAAACGATTTCAACAAAGGTTTATCTCGATTACAGTGAAGTAGACAGGTAAATAACTTTCCGTAATAATAGTATGTAGAATTATATCAAAGTAAGTTAAGTCTGTGTGAATGCAGTACATCAGACTTTTTCTGAGTCATGTTTGCAACATGCATAAATAAAAAATTTGGTTCTTTATTTAGGACGTAAGATACTCGCAGCGTTATCGCAGAGGCAACCAAAGATGAAAGGAGTGCAAAGCTCCTATAATCGTCTCTTCTTTTCTTTGTAGCACTGCAAGCTTTAAAAAATAAGAGGATAGATTAAACAACGTCGGTCTCGTGTTTTTGCTTTACCAAGAGCAAAGTACGTTCTTATTCATTGGCCATAAGGCTATTTACGCTTATAATAAAGTGCCTATTCAAGAAGGCTTTACTTAATTAGATAAAAATACTTTGAGAAGCAAAACAAAAGCAAAGCGGGAGCTACTTTTACTTTAATTTGCTGGAATAAAAATGTATCTCGAGGTGCTTCGTTTGGTCAGATGCTTAACTGAGATGTGGAGTGTTTTAAACCAGTTACTTGATTGTGCAACGCACTAAATTGGAGTTTTGCCTTAAATCTACTTACACTTTTCCTACAGCCGAGGGGTCAGTGTTCTTTCTTCTCTAAAAGAAAAGGCACCGTATTCAGATCCAGGCTGGAGCGAATGGAATTTTCTTTAATTTTAATTATTCCCTGCCGAACACAGAATCAGTGAATCTGAAATTTTTCCCAGCGGAAATGAATAAAACGAAATTTAAAAGCCTACAGTCAACAGTTTCAAATGTCATTCAGTTGTTTTGAAGCTAGTCACCAATATGATCATAGAAGTTAAAGGGGGCTATACAAGAATTTAAAAGTATCTTTCTGGGCATCCAGTTTACACCGCGGATGCTCGCTTCAACCTAGTTTACACCTTTTCTTTTGTTGCCCTTTATCACAGTTGGTAGATTTCAGAATTGAAAACAAAACAAACAAATGTATACTTCCAATAGATAAGGTCTACTACGCTGTCTACGTAGAATTTCTCTGTTATTGTTTGACACACATGTGAACTTTTTGGCCCTTATTTGTTTATTTCTTTATTGTTTTGCTTTATTTTATTAAATGCAATTACTATCAACTTTTACAAAATTTTACGAGCAGTTTTGAGGAAAGTGTTTGCAGTACTTTTATTTCTTTCAACAGTTCAAAATATTCAACACCACTATGTTGTTTTTAGCACTGTCTACTTCAAAATAGTTCCACACTTCGCTCATTGTTTATTGAATATCACGCTTATGCACTGGTAAACTAGGTTATGGAAATTAGTCGTCCGGTATACTTGTAAGTTACGGCTGCGTTTGACTTGTAAAACACAAACTAACAGATTGAACAATTAAATATTTCCATTCTCTGGATTATCTCACGTCTTAAGTTCTGATTTATTTCTGCTATAATAGATTCGCAGACTTTGGTCACAGAAGAGAAGCAAGCTGTATTATGTAGGTTTGTTATTGCGTTATGTGTTCTTTAGGCATGTTCAGGTACCGAGAGGCGAGGAGTATGGAAATACTCTGAAAGACCTATGGTAGTTCAGCATATCTGAATGAATTCTCAAAACCTTCTAATTCCAACTATCAGAAAAATAATCAAACATGCAAAACGTATAACATTCAAGTAATCATGATAAGAAAGCCATCTTTAATACAAATTTTAAAATTTGATGAAAATAGTAATAGTTGCATACTATGTAGCAAAGTTCATTACATGTTTGGTAAGAAAGGGGGGTTTACTTACTCTTATTAACGTTCTGACCTTTTCTAGGGTTCAATCATAAACATATCATTTTCTGAAAAAGCATACCTTTCTGAACCAGTTCTTGGCGCACGAGTTAGTGACATTCCTCTTCTCAGTTTTAGTTTTCAAATAAGTAAATAAATAGGTAGGTAGGCGGGCAGGTGGGTGAGTAGGTGGGTAGGTAGGTAAGTTGGTGGGTAGGTGGGTAGGTGAGTGAGTGAATCAATCAATCAGGTCGGTCAGGTCGGCCAGGTCAGGTCAGGTCAGGTCAGGTCAGGTCAGGTCAGGTCAGGTCAGGTCAGGTCAGGTCAGGTCAGGTCAGGTCAGGTCAGGTCAGGTCAGGTCAGGTCAGGTCAGGTCAGGTCAGGTCAGGTCAGGTCAGGTCAGGTCAGGTCAGGTCAGGTCAGGTCAGGTCAGGTCAGGTCAGGTCAGGTCAGGTCAGGTCAGGTCAGGTCAGGTCAGGTCAGGTCAGGTCAGGTCAGGTCAGGTCAGGTCAGGTCAGGTCAGTCAGTCAGTCAGTCAGTCAGTCAGTCAGTCAGTCAGTCAGTCAGTCAGTCAGTCAGTCAGTCAGTCAGTCAGTCAGTCAGTCAGTCAGTCAGTCAGTCAGTCAGTCAGTCAGTCAGTCAGTCAGTCAGTCAGTCAGTCAGTCAGTCAGTCAGTCAGTCAGTCAGTCAGTCAGTCAGTCAGTCAGTCAGTCAGTCAGGTCAGTCAGGTCAGTCAGGTCAGTCAGGTCAGTCAGGTCAGTCAGGTCAGTCAGGTCAGTCAGTCAGTCAGTCAGTCAGTCAGTCAGTCAGTCAGTCAGTCAGTCAGTCAGTCAGTCAGTCAGTCAGTCAGTCAGTCAGTCAGTCAGTCAGTCAGTCAGTCAGTCAGTCAGTCAGTCAGTCAGTCAGTCAGTCAGTCAGTCAGTCAGTCAACCAACCAACCAACCAACCAACCAACCAACCAACAAACAAACAAATAAATAAATAAATAAATAAATAAATAAATAAATAAATAAATAAATAAATAAATAAATAAATAAATAAATAAATAAATACATACATAAATACATACATAAATAAATAAATAACTAAAGTTAGGCTACCGAGAAACACTATTTCGGGCTTGTAGGCCGTGTTCTAGAAGGCACTGAAGATATCGACTTTTCCCCAAGTTACGGTATCTTCAATGCTTTCTATATCACGGCCCACAATCCCGAAAGTGATAAAACTAGCTAACGGTCAGGACACCGGCCGTGAAAGCCAAAGTTGATACGCTATTCCTAAAACTCTTTCAAGAACTCTAATTGAACAGTTTAAAATAAAAATGCTTTAATTAGAATAACAGACTGAGTATTATTCCCAGTAAAATAACATAGAATTCACAAATTAATTTTTAATTCCAAGTGATCTGTCGCTTCCACTTATCAGTCTTGAAGTAACTAAAATATATAACGCAATAACAAACCTATATAATCCAACTTCCTGTTATTTAATTTCTTTGTTTTCCTCGAGTTCTTCCAGCGTATTTTGGGAACTTGTTCTTCCGATAATCAGAAAATAGAAATCTGAGGTTACTGGGTCTGGGTGGCGAAAGAGCCTTTTAAACCTTCTCTAATATCACCCATGTGTCACTCTGTTGTTTGGGCTGTGTCGAAATATTGTTGGAGCCACTGGTATTGTACTTCCAACAGCTAATTAAAAAGTGAGGTCAAAATGTAATTTTGTATTTCTCCATAGTAATGCTCGTGAAAAATTGGACCAATTGGGGGTCTTTCGTTAATCGTACACACAATTTCAAATAGGCAGACAAAACAGCCGATCGTGACAGAGAGGGAGAACCACGTATCGGTGGTAAATACTTCATCTATGCGCCACAATTTAATAAATATGAAGTGCCGAAACACGAAGTAGCATATACAAAGTTGAGTGACTGAGTTTATGTGTGTTTTATGCTATTAAAATGCTTTATTTTGTAACCTAAAACATATCAATACTGAGCTTTTCTTTGTACAAAGAGCACCAAAGAAATCTTAGGCGGATTTTGTATCGATTTCTGGGGTCTTCTGAGGCATGAGTTCACCGCTAACCTAGGAGTTCATCAATTTTTCCCCTTAGATTTTAACCCCTTCAAAGGCGCGTCCTGTACTAGCCGATGAGGTATGCCTACCAATCATGATAAGAGGTCCGTATGACAAACTGAATGCATTCACTCTTCCTCTTTGTCTTTTAGCCAATACAGTCGAGAGCGTCAACATATACGTCGTTTTTACGCCATTTTGTAAACTTTGTTGTGGTTGTTGGCGTTACTATTTGACAGAAGGAGTGGCAGACCCCTGCACTGTGGCCTTAAGTAACCAATCAAATGGCCAGGCTTCGTACAACGATAAATAATATGACGTAAACGCCAGGTGTAGTGACATTTTCTTTGGCGCTCTTTTTATATGTGGCTAAAAATACAATATGCAAGATACGTATCACAAATTTTTGCTTTGGAATTAAAATATCATTTAAATAATATTGAAACAAGACATTTATGCAACTCAAATTGTAGGCCAATGATGCGTTGTTAAAATAATTGTTTAATAGTAGCATCCCAATATTTCAAAAATAATTCAGAGCGCGAGAAAGTAATAGAAGTGTATAAAATAAATGCAGTTAAGTTGAATTATGTTATACATATAACTTAGTCCAAATACCAATTTTAAGGAAATGCAACTTGTAGTTCTAAACTTGCTCAGGAGCTGCAGGAAATTTAACTTGGAATAAATGACACATATTTCCGTTTAGATGGTATGATTTTAGCACAAAGTGTAGCCCGAGTGAATCAAATTAGTGTAATTGTGAAAATATATTATTGTGGAGGGAATAATTGAGTATTTTAATATTTGGGACTACCTCACCCACCCATGCATTAGGTCATTACTTTCACGCCAGTGAGTACACACAGGGCCTTGCTATTCCACTTCTGACCCGGCCTCTCTCACGCTCTCACACAGAAAGCTCTCATTACTGGCTCATTACTTTCACATGAACGATCAACAATGAGGGAGGTATGAATAACCTCCTATCCCCGTACTGTTTCTCGCATACAGTAGCTAAATGGTTGGAGACTAGGCTTCAAGAACTAGCAACAACATCGCATCGCAAATTTCTGGCACATGTTGCACAACTTCCACAAATATTAACGTTTATTAATAAACTAGTAGAATCCGCAGCACCACTCGCCTTAAAGCGTTAATATGGTAATTGTTATCCCACTTCTTCCTCTATTCCACGCTCTTTTGAAAACCGGTAATAAAACTGCTATTTATTAAAGGATAATAAAAATCAAGACAAGTGTACAATATGAAACAGTGTCCAGACCAATGTTCTTAATGATACTAGTGCCTGTTTCACACTATCCGTGTGTAGTGAGTAATTTGGAAAGTTGAATCAGGCCTTAGCCAGGAATTGAATAACAAATTTTATGTTATGTTATAAACCTTTTGGCCGCAGGCACATTGGAAAACGAAGGAGAAGATTCAAACAACATGGTATTGGCACAGACTCTGTGACGTTAGGATATAATAGTAATATTTATAGTGATGATTATGGAGGTAACCATAATAAATGATCGTTAGTGACTTTGGAATGTTTCGTCGATTGCGCGACGCTCATATGTGGAACGACAGAAGCGATTTTTACGGTCCTTTCAGGACCAGTTTCGTCAACCGATGTTAAATTTTAACACGAAGTTAAAGTAGTGCAACAGTGAAGTTAATACAAATTCTGTTTCACCAAAAAATGTTGCTGTAAAATTGTGTTAAGCTTCATGCTAAGTTAACATCACGTTTAACAAATATGAACGTCCAAAAATGGCTGCCGCAAATGAACCGCTGACGAGAGGTCACGAAATTTGGAGTACTACTCACTGCTCTCAACTGAATTCTCAACTTCAACTGTCTACTGAAAACTATTCACTCTCCGCTCAACTCATCTCAATTCGACTGACAACGACCATTAGGCTGGCCGTCCGCCGGGCGTTTGTCAAATCCTGCATAGAAATGGAATGTTTTAGAGAGCAAAACTGCTGGAAACAGGCAGAATTCATCTTCAGGAGTAGAAAGGCGGCACACAGTGCATATTGCTCTGCATGGGTAGTTGGTTCTACTTGCTTTTCACTTAACATTGGTTGTAGCACCAGGACAGAAAACAAAGATTTATATTTCCGCTTTACGAATTCCACCTGGCCCTGATTTTTATTATTTTTCAATGTTTAATCTAGATGTGACTTTTAATTTACAATAATTAAAGCTGTAACTTCATAATAATTTTGGTTTGCCTTTCCGTGGACTAAGGTCTTTCTTTGAGGGTTGATCCAATGTAAATATATACTTTCTGTAGGGTATTTATGGTTGGTATTAAATTCCAGAATAGGCCTAACAAGTCAATATTTGTTGCATATTTGCTTTATTTGTGGTTTTATTAGCTTTCCTTGAGAAATAACATTGTTCATATGCTAAAAATGTTGTTACTTAGTGAAATTATTTTCACATATGTTTAGTTGTACAAAATAAAACATAGAGGGATAGTATTCCGTGCATCTCCAACTTTCTTCGACAAAACAATCAGTTCCTACTATAAACTAGACGGTCCGGGACGGTTTGACAAAGGCGGCCCGTGTTCGAAAAATCATTATTCGTTTGCCGTTGGGTGCGTGTTTTGACAACGCTTCGAATAAGTTGGCATTTATTTCATATTTTGTCAAGAAATTAGTTTATGCATGTAACTACAAATGCGGTTCGAATTGTCGGCTTCCTACTTGATTACAAGATTGATGCACGTGGTCAAAAGCATTTGCTACACGTGATGCTATAGGCAATGACTAGTAAGTGTTATAGTATTTCTTTGGCTTGACACCAGAGTTACCATACTAGTACCTACTATTATCCAAGAGGGGGAACCGAATGGAGCTGGAAGAGGGCTGCAAAGCGGGCAGAATAGCCTTGGGTGGACTGGTGAAAATGAAAACACTATAGGATACAAAACCAATGTGAAGAAACCTAAGAAGCCTCGCAGCTCTCGAAGCATGTATTTTCGGTGATGGGTGTCCGTTTGAAAAATGATCACTTAACATTCCGTACAGATTGCTGTTGTTGATGCTGTTTCAATCATCTGGTTTACCTTCAGCTGAAGGTATATGACCCGGTATTCCTATTTACCTTTTTCTACTGCTCACTACCATAAGCAGAGGAAGTATCATTTTTAAATTCCTTCATTCATATCCCGTCTATTACTCCAAAGGTCATATCGGCCGCCTCTCCTGTGGAACATAGTGACAATCGGTAAGATGTTACTCGTTCAACAGTGGGTTTTGAGTCTTTAGGGTTTTTATACCCTAAATTCTCTCTCTCTCTCTCTCTCTCTCTCACTCTCTCACACACACACACACACACACACACACACACACACACACACACACACACATTGATACTTCCAGACTCTGGGGAGGATAAGTAATAATCCTGGCTAAAGAAAAATAGAAATACGCTCATAGAAAGGAAGAGATATAAATCTAAAACTATGATGATTTCAAACTATATTCGGAACATTACAAAGAAGTAAAACAAGAAAAGATACAAGTATATTTTACAAAACAATGGCAAAGGCCGAGCTTTTGTGTGGAAGTGAAGTCTGCCCTGTAATAAAGAAAACGGAAAGTAAGATACAAGGACCTGAAATGAAGTTCTTGAGAAGAGCTAAATGCTGTACAAAACTAGATCGTATAAATAATGTGATAAGAACAAAGCTGAAAGTGAAATCTATCAAAGAAGAAATAAAACACTAGAAATAATGGGTTGTTACATGTGGAGAGGATGGACTATGATAGAATTCTGCAAATAGCTCTAAATTACAAACCAGCAGGGAGAAGAGACGTGGGCAGAACACTGAAGAGATGGAAAGACTTACAGTGAAAAAACGGAACCTACAATGTATCTAATGCTTTGAGTGAAGATGATGAAATGATGAGAGAAAAATGTCAACCACCCAGCCGGAAATCGAATTCGGGACCCCTTGCACAGCAGGCAAGTGCTCCACTAACTGAGCTATGGAGTCAGCTCTGAGAAAGTATTGATTTCCACCAAAAATTGAACAACCAAATTTCAACGGAATTAAGTGTTTTAAGATTTCCTGAATCCGAAAAAGAGTTTAGAAAAATATTTTTTATGCATTTGTGCCTGTGGACAGCATAACTCAAAAACTAAACGGTGGATAAATTGCAGATTTAGTATTTAAGTTCAGTATTTTCCAAAGATGCGATACAAGGATTTTCAAGAAATCGGTCAGATCGACATGAACATACGCGCACACACAGGTCTTAAGTGCTTTTTTTTTCCAAAATGCATTTCTGGCAATATTGAATGTTTGGAAGGATTGCAATACCTTCTCTGCTTACTAGAAGCGTTGTAGCGTAAATAATAAACGATAACGGGTATAGAAAATCATACGACTGAAACGCATTTTTGCTGTCGTAAGTCCATTAAAAGATCCACTGGCAGAGTTATAACTACATCCAGAATAAAAAATCCTGTACAAAACTCTATATTCCGGTTTCTCAGAACCATTTACCTCTGCTTCAGTTTTTGTAATTTGCTCGTAAACGTATCATAATATAATGCTTTGTTGATTTATTTCAGCAACATTTTAATTTTTTTTACCTATATTTAATTTTCAGCTTCACTCGAAATACTTCCATCGGTGATATTTGGAAACAAATAAACATTTCATTTCAGGCGCACATACGAAAGGATTATAAATAAAAAATACAGGAATAAAGCAATCAATGCCATTTTGTGGCAAATCCAATTTCCAACCCTGAAATGTTTCTCTGCATATGGCCATTTCATAACAACGCTAGCAATAGCCATAGTGAAGACATTAACGTCAACACAAATTTACTTAGAACACGGTTAGCAAACGTAAATCTGTAATACTCTGAGCGGAGGAGGGTCTGACATTTATTGCTTTTCAATGCATTCGCAATGCCATTGTACTTTCCCTGTGAAATTACATTTGCCATGCCATTTTTACAAAGGTTGCAGCTGTTTTCCTCTCTTGTTGATTGTCGAAAAAATTTTAACCGCCTATAAACAAATACGCTTAAATCACTGATTTCAAACCTTTTTCTGCCAATTGTTGGTTTTCTCTGCGTTTTGTTGTTTATGTTTTGTTTACCAAAGTAGCTAATAATAACTAATTGTAGGATTAAAATGTTAGTAAAGGGGCCTGAACAAATTTACTTATTGCGTTTAAAGTCCACAAAAAGTTCATGTTAACGTTGAACTAGGATACAAACGGCAACATCTACATTTGCAAGAAAGAGGAAAATTAAATAACATGAAGCGAATACAAGTCCACATTCACACCAGTTTCTCTTAATATATTAATTTTTTTTTACCGCATGATAAAGAAATAAGCATTTTCATAAATGGTTTCATGACACATTTTTTGTAGGTACAAGAGATACAAGAAGCTGAACTGACAGTGGAATATTTAAAAATGGTCTCTATAAGCTACCACTAAAATTCTACACTTTTGCACACATCGCGAGAAAGAAAGAACGTGAGAAAGAAGTTGAAAAGTTCAGATGTGTTCACTCTCATGGCTTTCTCTGCTCACTCTCTTACAAACTATTCTTAAAAACGCCTATTCCTCTGTGCCGGCCTGAAGGTACCTGCTTCGGCCACACGTTAAACAGGGATTCTACATTATGGGTGTAACAAATATGTCCAATATAATTATTGTCAAGAAACAACCGTTTCGTAAAAAAAAGTGTTAAATATTTGGAGCCATCTAACCTCTTGATGAATGGATATAAATGGTTTATTATTTTATTATTTCACTAAATGTCGCGCAAGCATTGTGTGAACAATGCCGTAATGCCTTTGTATCTTAATTCGAATGAATGTAATCAATTTGATGCTAACACATCATTCAACGTTTAATTTCCAAGAGTTTTCGCCAAAACTTTTGTTAGTAGAGGTCGTCTCTTAGCGAGTAATAGGGCAGCTGCTGACTAAGTGGGAAGCCCAGGTTCTATTCCCGGTACCGGCGTAGGGATTTTCTGCCGCTGGGAGAGACCTGGTCCGGGGTGCACTCAGCCTCGTAGGTTCCTGGGGGACCAATTGAGGGGCTACTTAAGAGAGAAGTAAGGGCTCGAGGTTGCAAAGGCCGCATTCACCGATCGGGAGGGACTTGAGGTGCTAACCAGTTCCACACTCCATTACTGCACCCCAACCATAACGCGCGTTTTGGAAGAGGTGTTGGCCTTGGTCCGCCAACAGGATGTTGCGCCTTGGAGTTTACTCTATTTGTAGATGCATTCTAAGGCTTTATACACTTGGCTTAGTTAAGTCGCCTTAATCTCGTGTAGATTCTATTTTGCAGCCTAACAATTCCTTGGACAGTTGGGAGGTTTTTGCGCAAAATTTTGTACAACTCTTTTCCATAGCGCTAGCAGTATCTTTAATAATAACACGTTGTTTAAAATTTCATCATAGTTATTTGACTACTACTTAGGCTATAGTAATTTGTATTCTTATTCGTGCGATCTATGGAAGTATTGAGTTTACTCAGAAAAATTTAGCTTGACTAGACTAATGATTGTACACATGAATTAATAGGTTTTTGTGTCTGTAGGATGCATTTTAAAAGATATAGAAAGAAACGTTTTTAAAATCTAATATTCCACACTTTAAAATCATATATTCTCTATGTCCAGGAGTTTTATAATAAAACAAAAAGCAATATAAAGTTATTTATGTTAATATTTATAATATTCGTCTGATTTTTCTCCTAAGTTGTTAAAGCATACGATGTGTGAAATATATTGAATCCTGAGAAATTTATTTTGAGAAAACAAGATCTTAATACAAGCCACGCGTTTAAATAGACGGGAAAGCGATTTTAAAAATGGCTGATGAACTATTTAAAAATACGTATAAATTTGATTTTTATTACAGAGAATTTACTTTTCAAAAGTTGCAAATTTCAAAAAAAGTGTCTAAAAGGGTGTTCTAAGTATCCTAGAGGTTAATTAGACCACGTTGCAACACCAGGTTTTCTGTACCAATTACATATTTCCATTTTTATGTCTTTACTCTTAATTATGAGAGGAACAGCAAGAGCGGGCGCATATTTGACAGCATGCATACAGAGGATGCTAAGAAATAATTATTATCTGAGATATGTTTGGCTTCCAACAGATGGAGCAGAGCGTGCTGGGACTTGACCCTAACCAGCCAAAACTGACCAATTTGGGCACATTCTTAATGGAAGCACGTGTACTGAAACATAAGCTACTTGTGTACATATTATTTAGACATGTTTGGTACTTGAGCATTTAAATGTGGATGGGTGAGGTTGTATATGTGTGAGAATGTATCAATGTATGTATGTGTAGGTACTAAGTGTGATTCAAATTTCCAATGAATGAAGTGATTTATTTACACTATACAGCAACACTTCTGAGAAGACTATTTCAGCCTTAATGTACTTCAAACCCACAAATCTTCTAGATTTAACAGCGAGTCAACATCTCTTGAGAAAGCGATCGGGAATCACTAATGTTAGGAAGTACAAATAACAATTCAAGAAATCTGCCACTGATGTATCTAAATAACTTCTCAGATTATGACAGTCGCGCACATGGGATCAGTTTCCAGGATTGTACAGTACCTAACAAAAGTTTAAGACTAGCTTGACATATGAAATTGTTTTAATTAAAAAACAACAATGCATCATTTTTTGCTATGGAAAATCATTATAATACACATAACTGTTTCATAACACCATTGAAAGTTTCTTCCAGGTCTCCGAGACCTACGGGCAGTTCCACTTACTTTTGCTCAATACACGTAATTTTTTTTCAGAAATGTCAAATCATGTTATAAAAATAATTTTAAAAATGAGATACAGATATCGAACTTTGTTTAGTAATCAACAGGACCTCATTTATGTTTCAAACACCTTCAAATACGTTTTCGCATACTCTGGACCAGTTTTCAGCATTCATGGGGCGTAATTTCATTCCAGACTTCCGAGATCTTCTAACGCAGTCCCTGGATGTTTCTTGTCTGGCAGGCAACTACCCAGAGGCCGATGACGATCCATAAGTTTTCTATAGGATTAAGGTCTGGGCTTCTAACTGGCCATGGCAACAATGAAATTCCTTTTCCAGCGAACCAATCAATTGTGGCTCTTGATGTACAGCGTGGTGCATTGTCTTTCTGGAAAGCGAAGCAGCCATGGAGGAGCTTCTACACAAATGGTAGCATCCTTCATGGATTCAATATGTTCTTCTGAGTCCATTGAACCATTGGTGAAACGTAATATTGTTGTACCTTTAGTAGATATGCAACACCAGAGCGTATTCCCGCTTTATTTCTGAAAGCGAACTTGTGGTTTGACGACAGTCTTAACAATGAGCGGAAGTAGCCCTGGCCCGACCGCTGCGTGATTTATCAGTCACTGCACCCTCTTCTTGCAATTCTTTTACTGTATTTGTCACACATGTTTTACTGACACCCAATTCTGATACCATTTCTCTATGAGGTTTATTGCACCTGTAAGTCTAATAATATGCCACTTTAATGCTTCTTACACACTTTTTCCCCTCGTTGTTACTTCATTTGTCGCACAAAATTCCTGATTTCCCTGACGCCATAACAAGACTGAATTTATCACAACAGATGCTGCAAGAAACAAACATTTTGTTTAGTGAAAGTTGGACTACCAATTGCTGCTTGTTTGGCCACAATAGCATGGTCAGAGATAAGTATAGCCTTTCGTAAACATCTGTCATTGTTGGTCAGTTATTTTCCATTTTAAAGAAGAATGGAAAAATTATAAAATAATTACGATACCTTTAAGATTCTTTTTACTGTGCCAAAACGTTCATTGGTTTATATAGATCTGGAAAATATTAACACTGAGATTAACTGATTTGTTTAGTGTTTACAAATTAATCTCCACTATGAAATGTTGGATTTTTTCAATGACAAATTTGCAGTAAAAAATCGTAATTCAAGAGCTTAACATATCAGCACAATGTTTTTTGCATAAATAGACGCCTAAGAGGCTAGCCTACTTGTTAAAAAGATCACCGTCATATTTGTAACAAAATTATAAAGTCAGGAATGCTTTAATGAAACAAGTTAGTGGTGTTCTACTTCTGTTAGGCACTGTAATCGTTTATAAGAAGGTGAGAAAAAAAATTGATATGTTACATTCGCATGGCTTTCTCTACTCACCCTTCTTTAAACTATTCTTACAAATGGCTTTAGACATTTATTTGCTTTTATTATAGATAAATATTCATTACATATTTACATATGTCCTTGGTATAAGAAGAATACATTAGGCTAAGGATGTAGATTTAAATCATTCAGAATGAAAAGGACTTCACAAGATATTGCCAAAGAGTTCAATATATACATGTTATTTATCATGCAAATATGTTAAACATAATATGTTTACCATAATTACCATATTATGGTAATGTGATTTAAGTTTCTTAACTTATACTACTAGCCCTTAGTGATTAAGAGGAATAGGTGGAGAGGAAGGAAGAAAGAGAGAAGATTGGAGGGAGGTAATGCGAGAGAGGCTGAGACAGTAGAAAGAGTAGTTTGAAATAAAGTGGGAGAAGAAGCAGCTCGAAGGAAGAGAGAGAAGGAGAGAGAGAGGTAGGGATTGAGAGAAAAGCAGTGAGAGGCGAAGAAGAATAGAAGGACAGGGTAGTGTGGAGAAGATCATGAGAGTACCTGGATATATTATATTGTGAGAAGAAATCTTAAGAGAGGTAGTTAAGATGGAGTGGGAGAGAAGATGAAGAGAATGAGGAAAACGATGGAAACAGAGAGTCCAATTGGGGAGAGGGACATCTTGTATCTAACCCAATAATGCAAGCCCTACTACAGAGTCTACTAATAAACAATTAAAAATAAGAGGCTACCAAATGACCGTTTTCTCATTTCTTAAGCCATAATAATAGGCATTTTTATATAAGTCATGTTCGCTGAATTGGGGCAATGTTTTTCAGCTGGGCAGTGAGATAAAGCGGTTTTCAAAGCATTTCTATCCTTTGACCCCAAAGACATGAAACCCACTGTAACAAATTCAATTTGGCTCAAGGTTTTCTTTACAGTGTTCGTAGCGATGGCTGTACTATTGCCTCGCTACCCAGTGACTCGGAATTCCCAATGCTACTGTAAATTCCGTATGCAATCAGAGAGACCCAGGTCACGGACTGTCGGGAATGATAATGTAACCCTTTCGGGGAATCGAAGCTCAGACCGAAGGTTGAGAGGCAAAGCGCATTCACCAAACCATTGTAACGTTTACTTAGCTCGCTAACATTAATCACATACCGTACCGTTAGAGACCTGTGCCTCGCAGCAACGGCTGGAATATCAATTAGCTGGAAAAGCAGCAAGAATCAAACACGTTTGTTTGCCTTTTTCCGTGAAGCGTGCCCGCAGCAGAAACAACAAGAGTCCGTCGACGATCCTATCAAAATATTGTCACAAAACATTCGAAACCAAGCGATTCATTAACGAAGCAATTACTGCTGCTACTGCCTTCAGAGAACCCTTTCAACAAATGGCTTTCAGTACACGATTACAGTTGCAGTTTTGCTGAAGACAATACTGGGATGCTCCTTTTTGGGAGTTAACAAATCAAACCAAATTCATTTTATATGATGACAAGAAAGCTTACTGATACTAGAACAGAATCGGTTATACAACAGAAGCAGGTGAAGCGACACTTCACCAAATGTTTAATACATTTATAGTAACCAAAAGGCATTTTAATTACGGAGATCAGGGTTCTACAATTAGTGTTTTGCATATTTATTTAATTGCTATATAGTTCTATAATACCGCATTGACATTTATTGTTGCACATTGTATAGTCGCACGATTCATTTGTTCCATGTTATGCTGTGTTTTTGCAGATGAGGTGGTGAAACCCGCGGACTTCTAATCTTTTTATCAGTGCCGCAATTCGGTTCAATAAGTACCCGTGTTAGGAACGAAGACCCATTTTTTTCAAACATGAATTATTTATTTCTCAACATAGTTCTCTTTTGGGATGCACACTTCTCGTAACTTTGCCACAATATTTTAACATCTCCAAAGTAGGAATTGTCAAACTCTGCAAAATACGTCATTTGATCCAAGTGTTGTTCTCGTGAGCCATTTATTCTTGATTGTGAACAAGAAGGAATCCCAGAAAGCGGATTGGACGAATATGGCAGGGGGAGAGGGGACTGCGGCAGCAATTCATAACGCAATTCATGTACGGGGTGGGCCAAAAGTCGCGATCGGATATTTTCTAAGTTTGTGTAGCAATAATAAACTTCAACAAGTGACGTAAAAACGTAATTTATTGATTACTACACTAATAAGGAATGGAAATATGAAAAGATAAACATAACTGGGCCAGTCAGCGTCATTCTTAAACATAATATTTCGGTGTGTTCACCATCATTTTCAGTGCACAGTTGAATGCGCCGCCATGTCCGTCTGCTTGCCCACCTGAGCATTTCGGGAGTGATCGTTCTAAAGATGCGGATTATCTCTCTCTCTCTCTTCAGTTGTCCAACGGAAGCTATCCGAATCTTTCCAAGACTTTCTTTTAGAACCACAGTCAGTTGTCAGATCGGGGCTTCTTAGGCCAAATGAGAGGTCCACCTCGTCCAATCCATATATGAAAGCTGGTACTTAACCATTCTCGAACTGGAGCCCATAAATGCCCTGGGGCTCCATCTTGTTGGAAAACAACAGTGCTAAGAATGCCAACTCTGTCAAGTTCCGGAACCAGCCATTGAGACATTTGAAGGTACGCTTCTCCGGTCACAGAGGTTTCAAAGGAATATGACCTCACAATAATTCCGCTGGTAACACTGACCCACATCATGACATGAGAGGGATGTTGAATTTCTTCAAAGAAGTGACGGTTATGTTTGGCTCACACGTAAACATGACGCGAGCGAGAGCTGAGATACACGGCGCATTCGTCAGTCATCAAGACGTTACGACGAACCGCTTAAGGTGGGAAAAGCAGAAATTAACATTTGACATTCGTGTTTCCATATCCCTGTCACTTAATTCATTAATGTTGGTGGGCCTGTATGGACGATAACTCACATTTTTCATCCAACGGCGCAACGACATTCTTGGGATCTGCATTTCCGCCGATCGTTTCCTTGTTGACTTTTTCGGCAAACGTTCGAATGATTCTGATAGAAGATTACTAACATCACTGCAATATTTTTTGGGTCTTCCGCTGCGTTTTGCATCCAATACAGAGCCTGTTGAGAAAGTCTTGTTTTCCAGTTTTCGAAGATTGGCTTCACTGGGAGCTGCTTTATTGAAACGAAGAAAGAAATTTTCACTGATTTCTTCGTACGTTTCGCCAGTTCGTTCTTTCTCATGAACCCACACACTAACAATGAGACGTTCCTCAATCGCATACTTGCTTGTATCAGCCATTTCTTGCAACATAAATAGCGTTTCACATTGACAACTAACAACCCGCGAAAAATCTGGCTTGGCACTATAACATAACAATGCCCTCTTTCTATCGGAAAATTGACAAACTAATACAACAAAAAGCATATAAAGCGGAAAAATATCCCTCTCAACCCATGAATAGTTTTTAATTAGTTTTCGGTTTCGGAAAGTGGGTTATTTTAATATAAACATTACCCGATCGCGACTTCTGGCCCACCCCGTAGTTTGGTGGCGACAACAAATGGGTGAATAAGCTTGTGTGTTGTAGTGAAACAGCAATTTTTTGTTTCCCAAATGGGGCAGTGTCTGCTTCAACTTCTGCTATTCCTTACTTAGGAATTGAATTAGTACAATGAGTTTGGGGGGATTTGCAGTTGATAATGCAACACTAAATCGATTCTTTACATTTCATTTCGTATTACCATTTATTGTAGCAGCCGCAGTAACAGTTCATCTACTTTTTCTTCACCAAACAGTCGCTGTCACATTTTCGACCGATATGATTTTCTTAGGCTTAATTAGAGCAGATTCGCTGGAAGCAGCCCATTGTTCTGATCGCTGCTTGGCTTCCGGAGTATAATAATGAATCCATGCCTGATCGATCGTGACAACCGACGCAAAATATCGTTCAGAATGCACTTAAATAGCTCCAAACATAGCTTCAAAGTTGAAAGCCGAGCGTGTTCAATGAGAGCAAACGCAGCACCCATCGGACCGACAACTTTTGTATGATAAGTTGTGATACCGAAATTTAGATTTCCGATCGAATGGGCTTTTGAAAAAGACACGTTTTAATTTAATTGCCGGATGTGAGATTTGCGATAAGTGTTAAGTAATAACATAAATAGATAATAGAGCAGAAAGTGTTGTAAGGTGAGCAAGATATGAGTAAATAATAGTCGTTAAAGTTGTAGGATAAACACATTATTGGTTTGAAATTAGCGAGTCATGACGTCATACTACATAGTTTAAATACACGTTCGAAAGTCAGTTCTACAAACCTTAAAAGTCGCGCGATATATTTAATAAAAATATAAAGTAAACATCGTTTAATCCTAAAAAGGTAATTATATATTCGAAATTCATAAAAGAACATGTTATAATAGAAAGGGACATTTCTAAATTGCGGGAAAAGGAAATAGCATTTTGGATACGAGGCTTTCTCGGATGACGTCATGACATTCAAATGGAAGAACGGTCTTCTTAGCGTGGGTAAGAGAGAAAGCGTCAGGTCACTACTCAACCAGAGACCAGTACGGCAGGTCGTGCTGCGCGGATGTGAGTGCGATTCCTCTACAGATACAAATATTTTCGGCATAGCTCCCGAAAATATTTAATACGCAATAAATGATATGCAAAGTTGTTCTTGGGTTGTCCATTACACTTACGCAAACCCGAGATAAAAGTAAGAGATCTCTTGCAGAACTAGCCGGAGCAAAACACTTCAAAGGGTAACACCACGTCACCAACGACTTCAGCTTCAAATGGCGATCCAATAACTAGGACACAACGATTATTCAGCTTCAAATTGGCATCCCAACGTGTGGCTCGAAAGAATGGACCAACCCCCCAAGACGACCAGATCAGCATCGAGCCAGCAGACAAGAAGGCGCCCAGCGTGTGAACATCTGTGAAACGTGTAGTGAACAAGTTTAAGTGCAGTTAAAGTGAAATAGTGAAAATATTGAAAATTTTGGTGAGTAGAAAAACACATGTAAATAGCTTAGAAATGGAAGACAGTAATACCGATTTTCTAGGTTTTGATAGTCCGGAAATTGAGAAAAGTGTAAGTAGGATGGAAGAATTTAATCAGAATGTAATTGGTAGCAGAATATGCCAAGAAGTAGAAGATCAGAACGTTAGAGAAACACCTAGAGGTAGTTCAGAAATGTTTAGTAGTAATTCAGAAAGGCCAGCATTTATGTCAGAAATAGAGAATATGTTTCAAACGATAATGAAAAAGATGAGTACAGAGTTAAGTCAAAAGATAGATGAAAATAGTAAAGGATTAAGAACAGTGGAAAAGATGAGTACAGAGTTAAGTAAAAAGATAGATGAAAATAGTAAAGAATTAAGAACAGTGAAAAAGATGAGTACAGAGTTAAGTCAAAAGATGAGTACAGAGTTAAGTCAAAAGATAGATGAAACTAGTATAGAGTTAGGACAGAAATTAGAGAAGGGACAACAGGAATTGGGAATGCAATTGGAGAATCAGAAGAGAGCTTTAGAAACCTTTAGGGAAGAAGTTAGGGAGGAAATTAATAAAGTTAGTAGTGAAGTGAAAGAAAATAGAGAACAGGTAGAACAGGTTAAGGGAGAATTAGAGACAATAAGGCAAGAAGTAAAGAATTCTGAAAAGAAATTAGGTCAACAAGTGAGTGAAAAATTAGATAAAGAAAGGGAAAAAGTAACATATAGATTAGACAAACAAAGGGAAGAAATTAGAGAAGAGTTACAGGGGTGTAAAGTTAGAATAGAAAGATCTGATGTAGAAAATGAAAGGCAGGCTAGAAATTTGGAGGATGTTACAGACCAAATAAAAGGGGTAGTAACAGAAATTACTCAGGTAAAAGAGGCCTTAGAAAATTTGAAATTAAATGAAAATGCATGTAATCACAACAATCTTAGTAATGAAGTTGCAAGAAACGAGGCAATACCAGGTGTATCAGCTGACATTTCGATGCAAAATAGAGGTAACAGTAATTCCCATTCTGATCTCAGAAATAGTGCAGGGACAGGTGACAATTCAAATTTACATTGGCCTAACCATGTCTTAAATGAAATGACACCTCCAGTTTTTGAAAATGAAGATTCAGATGATCCTAAAGCCTTTTTAGAAGGGTTACAAGAGTACTTCACGGTGAAACGTATACCAGAGGAGTACAAGATGGTGATAGTAAGAAAATGCCTAAAGGGTAATGCTGCTAATTGGCTAGGCCTTTCTATGGGTAACAATAATGACTACAGGACCTTTAGAAACATCTTTTTAACCAGATATTGGGGAGCTAGTAGGCAGGCTAATATTAGAGTTGAATTAAGCAATGGAAAATTTAATCCTAGATCGGAGGAATCGATGGTCAACTATTTTATGAGAATAGCGAGAAAATCGAAGATGTTGGATCCTCCCTTGGATGAAAAAGATCTAATAAATATAGTTACTCCACATTTTCCGGAAACGCTTCAACACTACCTAATCATAGCCCGACCCGATAGCATTGCAGCTATGATCGAATTATTATCAGCCTTAGAAGTCAATAAGCCAAAACACGCATTTGGAAATAAATATGAAGAAAAAGAAACTGTAAATTCTTTCGGGCAAGGGGCACAGTATTATCAGAATAGAAGTGAGATTAGGGAAAGATATAAAGGACCAGTACCAAGGATGGAATCATTCCGGTGGGAAAATCAAGGTAGATATAACCAGGAAGGGCGTCATCAAAATAGAAATGGTAATCAAAGGGGAAGAAATATAAGGGTGAATTATATGAATACAAATAGATTTGATCGAGGTAGACGGGGACGTTATTTTGGACATAGTAGAAATTCAAATGATGGGTATTGGACAAACGGAGATAATGAGTTTAGACCGAGGTCACCAAGACAGGAAGAAAGGTATTCTAATGGACGAAATTCCCCCGAAAATGCTGAAATGGTTGAGGCCATTAACACGGTCAAAAACATGGTAGGAAGTAACCCCGATTTAATGCAGGAAAACAGAAGTAACAATTTGGGAAATAGTACAGGAGCAATACATAAAAATCAGGGAAACGCCAGACCCGGTCAAACGCGCCTTCAGTGAGAACTGGGTATCCTAGTAATGATTGTGATAAGTACTCGGAAATAAATAGTCCTGGAAGGCAAATGATGATACAAAAGAAAAGAGAATGTAAAAATAGAATCGACGAAAACGAAAAAGTAGGAGATCCACCTAAAATCAAAATTGGAGTAAATGGAAAACAATACAATGCAATTATAGATACGGGATCAAATAGCACAGTATGCTCACAAAATTTTTATGATAATTTACAAAGTAGTGGTTTTAAAGTAATGTCTTTACCAGTTAATGGGATATATTGCTCGCTAGCTGTGGGAAAACGAAAAGAGAGAGTAAAATTTCAAGCAATGATAAATATTGAAATAAATGGGAGAATACTAGGAATTTTATTTCTGATTGTAGGAAGACTTGTGACAGATATTATAATAGGTTGTGATTGTCTTTATGCCTGGGAAGCTGTGGTGAATTTTAAAAACATGATTCTAGAAATGAAAGTTGAAGATGAGACCATTATAGTGCCTTTTGTGGAAGATAGTAGTTCAGAAAATATTGTACGAGAAAAAGAGGAAGAAGAAATCCAAGGGGATACATTCTTTGTAGAATATGTTAAAGTAGGAGCTATGGAATTAACTGAAGTAAATGTCAAAGAGTACAGAGTCGATAATAAAGAAAATGTAGAATGGGATAAAAATGATTTCATAGACAATTTGAGGGTTTCTGATGCAACTAGGTACTATGATAGGGAGAGTAGTGAAGACTTAGAAGAATTGTTGAGGAAAAAAAAGTAACTCAGGCTGATCAACTAAATGAACAACAGAGGGATAAATTGTTTGAAATATTAATCCGAAATAAAGAAGTATTCTCTGAGAAACCTGGTAAATGTAATATTTATACTCATTCGTTTGAGATGATACCCATCAAACCTTTTACACATAAAGCGAGAGCTATCCCTAGTACAATAAGAGAAGAGGTAGATGCAGTTATAAAGTCAATGTTAGAAGATGAGGTTATTGAGATTTCGAATTCAGAGTTTGTGAATCCCCTATGTATAGTAAATAAGGCCAATGGAAAGATTAGGGTGACATTAGACGCGAGAAAACTAAATCAACATTGTAAACCTGATAGATTTAGACCAGAAAGTGTAGAGGTAATATTGAACAAATTGCAGAAGGGCAAAATTTTTTCTACTTTAGATCTTACAGCATCTTTTTGGCAGATCCCACTTAGAGAAGATTTAAGAAAATATACAGCGTTTTTACATTCAGGAATATTATATCAGTTTCGAGTTTGCGCCTTTGGTATGAATACCAGTGGTAGTGCACTATTAAGAGCTTTGTATGAAATTTTTGGAGAAACCATAAAGAAATTTGTAGCTCAGTATGTGGATGATTTTGTGATTTTTTCAGAAAATATAGAGGATCATTTAAATCATATCAATTATGTGCTTAGTCAGTTAAAGAAAGCAAACATGACAATAAAGCCAAGTAAAACTGCATTCTTTGTGAAACAGACAGAATTTTTAGGTTATGTTATTTCAAATGAGGGAATCAGGCCTAATCCCGACAGAATTGAAAGCATAAATAAAATACCAGCTCCTAAAAATATAAAGCAATTGAGAAGATTTCTTGGTATTCTAAATTATCAGTCAAGATTTATCCTGGAATATGCAACCGTAGTAGCCCCATTAAGACAACTTTTGAGAAAAGATGTAAAATGGCAATGGTCATCAGTAGAACAAGAATCTTTCGAAAAGGTAAAAACATTGTTTGCAGCGTCAATTTTATTGGAAAAACCTAGGGAAGATCTCCCCTACATAATTTATACAGATGCTTCAGGACTTGGTTATGGTAGTGTCATATTACAAAAAGATGAGGAAGGAAAAGATCACCTCATTGCTGTAGCTTCAAGGGGGCTTTCAAGGACTGAATCACAGGCTTGCACTACAGAAAAAGAGATAGCAGCTATTTACTTTGCACTTGTAAAATTTAAGCAATATGTATATAACAACCCAGTAATAGTTTACACAGATCATGTTAGTTTGGCATTTATGAACTCTTGCAAACTCACAAGCACACGTATTTCTAGATATATACATGAGATCACATCCCATAACATAGAAATCAAACACATAGCAGGAAGTCAAAATATTTTTAGTGATTTGTTATCAAGGATGAAAACCAATTATACAATACCAGATACAATTAGTGACAACAAACATGATGTAACCATACTATATTTGAAAACCTTAGAAGGGACTCAATTAGCTAAAGAATTTCGAAATTTGGAACAATTACAGACAGAGGACGATGAACTTAAGAAATTGAGAGAAAAGGCACAACCAATCACAGAAAATCTAAAAGATAATATAGGTATTTATGAGGGAAAAATCTATAAATTTCATGGAAGAATTGAACCTAAATGGAAAGTAATGGTACCAAAAGCTTTACAAGAGAAACTTATACTTGCTTATCACAAAACACTAGCTCATACAGGTAGTGAAAAGCTAATCATGGTAATTAGTGACCATTTTTATATAAAACATTTGGCAAAGAAAGTGAGAAAAATATGTTCAAGCTGTGATTTATGTCAAAGGGCCAAACCATTTAATATCAAATTTGATATAGAACCTCAGACAATCATAAGAGAAGGGAAAAATGTACTAGTTACTGCTGATGCACATGGGGAGCTACCAGTAGGACAATTTGGATGTAGATATATGTTTGTTCTTCATGATGTTTTTAGTAAATTTATTAAAATTTATCCTGTTAGGAATATCAGCAGCAAAACATGTGTAGGAAAGATAATAAAAGATTATGTGCCTAAATATGGCAAGATTCAGGCAATCTTAACAGATAATGCTACAGTTCATCGGAGCAAAATCTTTAAAGAAACCCTAGAAAATCATGAGATAAAGTTATATCATTGTTCCTCATACTTTCCATCAGGGAATCCAACAGAACGTGTTCTCCGAGATATAGGAATTTATTTACGTGTACTTACACATCATAATCACAAGGATTGGGTGAAATATTGTCCATTTATAGAAAAGATTATCAATCATACCATTAATGTAACTACTGGGTTTGCACCAATAAAATTAATGTTAGGAATTGAACCAGAACCAATATTGATCGGGGTACCAAAAACACTGAAAATTAATGACATTCAGTTAAGTGAGGAAGAAAGAGCGAAAATTGCTTTTGAACGAATCAAGAAAAAGGCAGAGAAGCGAAAATTAAAGAAAAAGAGTAGAAAACATAAATGGGAACCTAAGATAGGCGATTGGGTACTAGTTAAAGACCATAAGTTATCAAGTGCGTTGCGAGGTAGGAACAAAAGGATGGAATTGTTATATAAAGGTCCTGCAGAAATTATATCAAAATTTGGTTATCATACCTATGAATTAAGAGATGTTAAAAATGAAAAATGTATGGGAAGATGGCATAAACAACTCCTTCGACCATACAAGAAACCGTGTGGTGCCTTGGAACCTTGATTTAATGTAAAAGAAAAATTGGAAGTGTCATTTGTCTATAGGCGCCCAATCAGCTTTGAGATAAAATGTAAATGTTAGCTTACTTGAAAATCATATATTGGTCAGGTACTTACATATTCATGAAAAATGCAGAATGTGAATTGCTATCTACTACAAAGAGCTTAAAAATATATTGTATAGAGCTCACAATAACAGCTTCAGAAAGATTGTTAAATTGTTCATCTCCGCATAGAGAGAAAACAGAATATTTACTTTGTAAACATTTGTTAAAATATTTAGATGTATAGATAGTTATCACAGAAAGACAAAGAAAGAACTTGTCTAAAGAGTGTAATGGATTTATATAAATATATGTACATTTTAGTGCTTAAAGGATATAGTACAGATATGTGTTACAATAGCAAAAGTGAAAAATCACAGTGCAAGTGATAGTGAGAGCGAAGTGAGCAAACATGAACTAAAAGAAGGAAGTATAAAGAAAGACTCTTGAAATTTAACCTTTATATAAAAGCTTCACAGAAGAAACCATAACATATTGTAATTAGTATTTAAGGATTAATGTTAAGTCAAGTGTATAATTGTTTGTCATGTTAAAAAGATTAATGAGAAAATGTGTTAATAACCAATTTCAAAAACAGTGTAATTGAAAATTGTATATAATGGGAGTGTTGCCGATTATTCAAAATACAGGAGTAATTTTTAATTTTTCTTTCGGGCAAGACATTTACATTATTTTATTATGAAATAATAAAATAATATAAATGGGGGCATTTGATACCGAAATTTAGATTTCCGATCGAATGGGCTTTTGAAAAAGACACGTTTTAATTTAATTGCCGGATGTGAGATTTGCGATAAGTGTTAAGTAATAACATAAATAGATAATAGAGCAGAAAGTGTTGTAAGGTGAGCAAGATATGAGTAAATAATAGTCGTTAAAGTTGTAGGATAAACACATTATTGGTTTGAAATTAGCGAGTCATGACGTCATACTACATAGTTTAAATACACGTTCGAAAGTCAGTTCTACAAACCTTAAAAGTCGCGCGATATATTTAATAAAAATATAAAGTAAACATCGTTTAATCCTAAAAAGGTAATTATATATTCGAAATTCATAAAAGAACATGTTATAATAGAAAGGGACATTTCTAAATTGCGGGAAAAGGAAATAGCATTTTGGATACGAGGCTTTCTCGGATGACGTCATGACATTCAAATGGAAGAACGGTCTTCTTAGCGTGGGTAAGAGAGAAAGCGTCAGGTCACTACTCAACCAGAGACCAGTACGGCAGGTCGTGCTGCGCGGATGTGAGTGCGATTCCTCTACAGATACAAATATTTTCGGCATAGCTCCCGAAAATATTTAATACGCAATAAATGATATGCAAAGTTGTTCTTGGGTTGTCCATTACACTTACGCAAACCCGAGATAAAAGTAAGAGATCTCTTGCAGAACTAGCCGGAGCAAAACACTTCAAAGGGTAACACCACGTCACCAACGACTTCAGCTTCAAATGGCGATCCAATAACTAGGACACAACGATTATTCAGCTTCAGTTGTAGATGAAAAATATGGATTGCCGTTCCCGTCAACACACCTATGGCCTCTGCCACTTCGTGGACTTTCTATCGACGATCAGGGAGACTCATGTCGTGCACTTTTTCAATGACTTCTTCGGTAACCACATCTGTCGGTGGTCCTGGACGCTCCTCATCGAAAATGGTTGTACAACGACGTTTAAAGTAATTGGACACATATTATCACGTATGTGATTGAGTATATATTTTATATTAAATTATAATATTTTATTGAACTTTCAGCACCTTCCAAATTTGTGAAGAATCATATTGTACGTTTTACAATTCTTTTACGTAGGTATGTCTTAAGATGTATACGTGACCGGACATAAATGGTGCATCATGCAACATGAGAGATGTCACGTGTCTTAAGAATGTTCTAGAACATCCTGTTCACCAAGGTGGTGGCATACCAAATGTGATAAAAGCCGCCATTACAATTGCAAGACCCCCATAGAAAACAGCACCCGAAATAATAGGGCTCTTAGAGCTCGCTCGGGGGAGTCAGACTCAGGAACTGCTGTGTGCTGTGCTCCACGCGGCTTGGGCTGTCGTCCGACGGTCAACCCCGGACATGTGTACATACTTCAAGAGCAACCTGACACCACCCGTAACGGTAAGCCTCTTCTACTCTATATATGTAAATCTTAAGGATAACTGTTAGCACCCCCTATGTTGTAAACCAACACTGCTTTGCTGTTATAAAATTGGAAATAATATATAGTGATCATTCAAGCCAAACAGTGTCTTCTGTTCCACCATCTGATTACCAAAGCTAAGTCCCCCAGTCGTCAACCTCGGTTGCGACAATATCTAACTGTGGTTATAGTTGGTGAAAATCCCCCTAATCAGCATTTAATTTCGGTTTTAGTCTCTGGCAATCTTTCCCATCTAAAAATAAATTAAATGATTCACTGGACATACTGCACTCCCATTTTAGAGAAAATATGTCGAACGTTAATTTCAACACCTGCCAAATCCAAACTAACCCATGAATGAGTACCGAATTTCTTTTGGGATGTGCAACAAATGACCGCACACGATGGTGATACTATTTATTACCTTCACTACTGGTAAGTAGAAGGAACTATTATATACCACCCAAAAATTCGATGTCGAGATTTCACCCAAAATGTTTTGAGACCACCTAAATCAAAAAAGAAGCATTTTTAGAAAAAGGTCCGTGGGTGTGTGTTTGTGTGTATTTCAGTCTGTAGACAGCATAACTCAAAAACGCAACGTCGGTTGAAAAACAAAGTTGGTATATAACTTAAATGTCTTTCAAGGATGCGACACGAAGATGATGCGAAAAAATAGCCGCACCCTAAACTACCCTTTACATGGGCAATTTTTCGAAAATTTTGAGTTTCTTAAAAATGGCTCTAACGATTTTGATTAAAATGGCATATAAGCTGTTTTTATGACAAATGAGATGTGTATTTTGAATTTTCTGGCTATAGCCTATGTAGTCCTGTTTACTTTGGATGACTTTTGAATAACTCGTAAACCGTAAGAGTTAGACAAAATCTTGCTATACAATAATGTATATCTCGCTAAAACATACAATTTATGTACAAATACATTTTTTTAGACCGAACCATTTCGGAGATATTCCTTATTTATGTCAGTTTCGGAGAACTCAACTTTGATGAAATGCAACATCGTTTATATGTTAAGCGTGTAAAGAGAACGGAATCTCAAAACTTTAAAATATTTGTCTATCACTCAAAGCCTACTGTATTTTAATATTCTCCTTGCACTTACAAGGAAATAAGCAATAAGATAATTTGTACAAATGTTTATCTCAACTAACACGAAGAGGATATAGGAATAAGAGTTTGTAAGAATGGTTGGTACAAGAGTAGAGAAAGTCATGTGAGTGCAACACATCAGATTTGTTTTTAAATTCGGATGCTTAGTGAACTGTTCTCATATAAAGGCTCTTGTGCCATAGAGTTCTGGAGGAGTTCTTCTCTTTTCTCTTCTATGAGTTAGTCCTGGGTAGAATCAAGTTCCGTAAGTATTCGAGAAGAATCGTCTCTCTTGCAAGTAGGTACACGAGTCTCGATCTGTGTTCTTGGAGATTCCAATCACTTTCTTTGAATAGGTGGATTTTACGTTTTGTAATGTTGCTTGATTTGTGGTTGTTAATTGCTCTTCAGTTATTTCAATAGCGTATGTTACTATGGGCATTATTCAGCTGTTTCTAAGCTGAGATATTTGATACATTTTGTATCGTGCATCGCTCTCACTGATGGTGTTGTTTTTACAGTTATCTGTGTGCCTTGTCTGGCATTTTGCGCTGGTTTGTATATATATTCTAGAACAGTATTCAGTTTTCTGTAAGTACTTTTTAATCTTTTAGAATTTGGAATTATAAGCTGTCTCATAGCTCATGCGCATTGTTGAGAACACGGGTTTTCTATGGTGAATGCTGAGGTTATCAGAAAATGTAAAGTACGGCACTAAATGAGGAGTAGGGTATAGAGATACATGCAAAAACGAAAATACTATGGTCATGAGAAGAAAGACGAAATATCAATTAGGTAGCGTAGCAAGTGCAATACATCAAACGTAGAAAAGCTACCTGTTCCCAATAACAACCTGGCAAAGGCTGCTTTATAGAAAAAGAAACATTTTCTATGCACTCATGAAGAGGAACTAAGAAAGAGGTTAGTTAAACCCTTTATGTGGAATTTGGCAGTGCGAAGTGCAGAAACGTTCTGCTCACACTAAGCGAAGAAAATGACTGAAATTACTTGTAGTTTGGTTATAGAAGTTACCGTAGTGCGCAAAATTGTCAGAAATAATCAGTAATGAAAAATTTTATTACCAGTAGGCAAAGTAGCAAACTGCTGGAATGAAACATGCTGAGGTGATAGACAAGTCCTTATTAAGACATGGAAGGAATAATGTGTGAATAAAATGGTTCTGAAGAAGAAACTACTGGGCGATAGCAATACTATGTGAAGGGGAAAAAATTAAAAGTAGTAAACTATTGGGGAAGTAACTTGTCTTTCTCGTCAGCCATGGAGAAAATGTTACATTTTCTCAACTATACCTGATTTAGATCTTCTAAATCTACGTCAAGAAGCTTACCCAGTTCATTGTTAACGAATTTGTTTTAAAAGCAAAGAATCACTAATTTGTCTATGACGTAGCATGTGAGGGAAATTAGAAGCTTGAATTTAAATACTTGAACGCCCTGGTCACTGTCTGACCACAAGAAGGATGTTCAAATCTACTGTAAGCATTACTCTACTTCCACCAGTAAGTGCAGGCAAAAATGAATAAATGTGGCAAGTACTACTATTAATGTAAAAGCAAAACCGTAACTGTTCTACTACTGAAGCACATCAAATTATGACAAAATGACATAAGTCCAATCCAATTACTTTCTTGTCTCTTTATTTTTGCACAAATATACAGTTCTCTTTTACTGACATTAACACAGTCTCCAGTGATATTACGTACAATTCACAATTGTTTTCCTTGACTCACACTTTTCTGTCTTTCTTCACTTTCACTCTCTCTCTCAAACAGCTGACTTTGACGATATGATCACTTAACATTCAGTACCTGGGCGACCGAGCTTCGCTCGGCGTTTTTCGCCTCTGTTTTTGTGAAATCTTATTTTTTGTGGGAGAAGATACTTATTTAGACAAACCTGAAAGGCAAAACGTTAACTAAATAAAACTACTTGTCGCAATTGTTAAGAGTAATGTCCGAGATACAAGAGATATAGAAATACATAAAAATATTGCATAAACACCATCATTTCAGCTGTAAAACGTGTACTGCTGAAAGCAGGCCTCCCCCATAGATATCCACCCAGTTTGAGGTTTTCGTCGAGCATTTGTTCCATTATGGAGTTCAGTTCTTTGCTGCTGTGATTGACTCCAGGACGTTAACACGTTGGCCAAGGTCCTTCATACTTCCATCAAGTTCTTCCATGGCTTCCTTAACCCCGGCCAGTCGGTCGTTAGTATTCTTCGATAGACCTGTCTTCATATTGGAATTCCCGTCTTCATCTTTTCCGTTTTGGAGTTTACATTTTCAATTTGCCTTCCATTTTTGTTCCCATATTTTCTATTCCGTAGTTTACATTTTTCCAATCCGCTTTTCATATTTGTTTCCTCTGCCGCATCCGGAATTCATTTTATTTCCCATTATGTCCATCTTGGCTAACAGTTGTTTCATCAACTGTTCCATATCGTGATTTTCGTCGCACTCCGGACACCAATTGTGATTACTTTACTTTTTTAACTATTTCTTTATTTTTTATTAAAACACCGGAGCGACACTAAGCAAAAGCAGTGTTGAAGAATATCAAATACTACAGAAAGAAAAGGTGGTTGATAAAGCCATGTGAATGTACTACGCATTTATGTTTCAAACATATCGAAAAGTGTATGAATTGTTCGTAATTGTTCGACGAAGCGGGAGTGGTGAAAGAAATGTGATTGTGTTTTACTAAAGAAAAATGAATAGAAAAACCGTGTGAATGTTATACGTTGCACTTATATTTCAAGTGTATGGAAAAATGTATGGATTGTTTGCAGAAGAAGGAGTAGTATGTTAGGTAAAAGAAAAGGGAGTAGAGAAAACCATGTGAACGTAATACATTGCGTGGTAAAATGGATTGCATAAAAACCTTCGCCATGAAAAAAATTAGATATGTCACTTTTCATGGCGATCGGTCAACCTGTTTTGGAATTTAATCACTCTTCAACATAAGATATGTATAGGCCTTTGTATGTATGAAGTTGATAAACCATAGGGAATAACATGTGAATTGTTACGTAAAACAAAAGTGAGTAGAGAAAGTAGTATGAATGTAATACGTTGTATTTGTTTCAAACATATAGCAAATTGTATGAATTATATGTTGAAGGGCGAAGAGCGAAAGAAGACTGATTGTGTCTCGTAAAGGAAGAATTAGTAGAGGAAATCGTATGAATGTAATACGCTGCATTTATATTTCAATCCTAGAATATTATATGAATTGTATGTTGAAGGGCAAACAGAGGATACATGAATGCGCTACGTAAAAGAAAAGCGAGTAGAAAACCATTTGAAAGTAATATATTGTGTAGTAAAATTGTTACCATAAAAACTCTCAATGAAAAAAAATACATATACGTGCCGAATTTCGCGGTGATCGGTTAAGCGGTTTTCGAGATTAACAGTTAGATATATACAAACATTCAAGTTGTATAGATGATATGAATTGTTTGTAGAAGAGTGAGTGGAGAAAGACATGTGAAGGTGTTACCTAAAAGTGAGTAGAGTAAACACTGTGAATGTCACATACAGCATTTCTATATCAAACATGCACAAAATTGTATGACTTATTTCTAGAAGAGTAAGTAGACAAACAGTTACGAGTGTGTTACCCAAAAGCAAGTAGAGAAAACAGTATGAATGTAATACGTAGCATTTCTATTTCAAACATGCACGAAATTGTATGACTTATTTGTAGAAGAGTGAGTAGAGAGAGATGTGAATGTGTTACCTAAGAGTGAGTAGAGAAAACAGTGTGAATATATGTAGCATTTCTATTTCAACCATACAGAAAATTGCATGATTTCTTTATAGAAGAGTATAGAAAGAGACGTGAACGTGATACCTAATAGTGAAAGGAGAAAATAGTGTGAATGTAATAGCATTTCTATTTAAAATATACAGAACGTGGCATGACTAATTTTTAAAAGGGGGGATAAAAGTGTTTTATTGGTGCAAAATCACGTTTTTTATGGAAAATTGTTTATAGAAGGGTGAGTAGAGAATGAGATGTAAATGTGATACCTAAAAGTAAGTAGAAAACTCACTGTGAATGTAATATGCAGCATCTCTATTTCAAACATACAGAAAATTGCATGGCTTATTTGTAGAACAGTGAGTAGAGAAAGATGTGTGAATGTATCACCTAATAGTGAGAGGAGGAAACAGTGTGAATGTAATAGCACTTCTGTTTCAAACATACATAACATGGTATGACTTATTTTAAAAGTGGGGATAAAAGTGTTTTTGGTGCAAAATCGCGTTTTTTATGGAAAACTGTTTATAGAAGGGTGAGTAGAGAAAGAGGTGTAAATGTGCCTTATAAAAGTGAGTAGAGAAACCGCTGTGAAAGTAATATGCAACATCTCTATTTCAAACATACAGAAAATTGCATGGCTTATTTGTAGAAGAGTGAGTAAAGAAAGAGATGTGAATGTGTTACCTAATAGTGAGAGGAGAAAACAGTGTGAATGTAATAGCATTTCTATTTAAAACATACAGAACATGGCATGACTAATTTTAAAAGTGGGGATAAAAGTGTTTTTGGTGCAAAATCACGTTTTTTATGGAAACTTATTTATAGAAGGGTGAGTAGAGAAGGAGACGTAAATGTGATACCTAAAAGTAAGTAGAGAAACCACTGTGAATGTAATATGCAGCATCTCTATTTCAAACATACAGAACATGGTTTGACTTATTTTAAAAGTGGGGATAAAAGTGTTTTTCGATGCAAAATCACACTTTTTATGGAAAATTGTTTACAGAAGAGTGAGTAGAAAAAGAGATGTGAATGTGTTACCTAAAAGTGAGAGGAGAAAACAGTGTGAATGTAATAGAACTTCTGTTTCAAACATACAGAACATGGTATGACTTATTTTAAAATTGGGGATAACATGTTTTTGGTGCAAAATCACGTTTTTTATGGAAAATTGTTTATAGAAGGCTGAGTAGAGAAAGAGATGTGAACGTGCCACCTAAAAGTGAGTAGAGAAACCGCTGTGAAAGTAATATGCAACATCTCTATTTCAAACATACAGAAAATTGCATGACTTATTTGTAGAAGAGTGAGTAGAGAAAGAGATGTGAATGTATCACCTAATAGTGAGAGGAGAAAACAGCGTGAATGTAATAGCCCTTCTGTTTCAAACATACAGAACATGGTTTGACTTATTTTAAAAGTGGGGATAAAAGTGTTTTTCGGTGCAAAATCACACTTTTTATGGAAAATTGTTTACAGAAGAGTGAGTAGAGAAAGAGACGTGAATGTGTTACCTAAAAGTGAGAGGAGAAAACAGTGTGAATGTAATAGAACTTCTGTTTCAAACATACAGAACATGGTATGACTTATTTTAAAAGTGGAGATAAAATGTTTTTGGTGCAAAATCATGTTTTTTTTTATGGAAAATTGTTTTTAGAAGACTGAGTAGAGAAAGAGATGTGAATGTGTTACCCAAAAGTGAGTAGAGAAAACACTGAATGTAATATGCATGTATACAAAAATTTAACTAAATCTTTAGAGTCGTTTCTGAAATACGGGGAATATATATACAAGAATTGCACTGTAGAAGCGGGAATCAAAAAAAGTTATTTTTTATGTAAAATCGCGTTTTTTCGGGAATTACACCTATATAGATGAACTTAAAAGGCAAAACTCTATATGAATACAAAATTTGATCAAAATCGTTAGAGCCGTTTCCAAGTTGCGCGGAATAAATATACGTATATATACAAGAATTGCTCGTTAAAATTTATAAGATTAACTGCTTCGCTATCTTCCTCCACGACGCACCGGTTCTCTCCGACGGCTGTACACGAACACACACAGCTGTCTTTGTTCCACACTCACTGACAAACTGAAACTGACTGACTTGACTGACTTACTCGAAACTCTCGTTGCCTCGCCTCCTTATATAGCGAGGATGACGTAGCACGGACCTTTCTCGAACTTCACCTTTTCTAGAACTTCTTGAAATACGCCGACCGCCTGTTGAATAATCTCGAAAACTCTTTGTAGTGCCGCGCTCATGTCATATGCGCACAAACAGAGGAGCGATGCAACCTGACCTTGAGCCCTTTAATACGTACCACGACTGCTATGTGGTGTGAAGTACCGACCTTTGTTCTGTGCCGCAGTCGGCGTCACAATATAGACGGTTACACACTTATTTGATTCCATGAAGCAACCAATAGGTTCAGTAAAGGTGTCTATGCACTAGAATCAAAATGCTATTTAGAATTCTTAAAGTTATTCTTCACAGAACACTATTTCCAGTGTTTGAATTTTCTTTCTATAATAGAACTTCTTAATTTATTTGGAGACACTCACTCAACGAGGTAGTTCACATTTGAGCGAATATAAACTCTCACGGTGTGTGAAGTAAACTATTGACACAGAAAATACCGCTGGTTGTTTTATTTCTACTCTAGATAACGTATTTCATGAGCCGGCAGGTTTGATATGCAAATTCATTCTTCAGCTTTCAACGTTTCATTAAAGAGACCGGCATCAAATTCATAGCGGAATTACTTCAAAGTTGATCTCCCTAACGAACAGTTAGCGACCTCTGGGTTGGTGACGACAGTAAACTTCAAAAGTTTTCCTATTGCAACCCTTGTCCCAGGTCCACGTGACTCCACTCCACTTCAGCGACTCTCCCAAAGGACGCCTGTATCATTATAAAAGGATTTTGTAGAGTAGAAAGGGGACGTGTGTTTGTTTTTCTTCCCTCTTTGTTTGGAAAAGCTACAGCAAGCATTAAAGCTCATTACAAGCTGTACCTACACACAGGAAAATATTGGCTCCGTCCTCTGTTACGATTTGTAAAAAGATTATTATGTAGTTCAGCAGAATCGAAGAGAAATCCATTCCTGATTACGGACCGCAAAAGCAGCGATAACACCACTCAGAAATTTAGCAACCAGCGAACACACTTAATAGTACTGAAATAAGAGTTTTAACACACTAATACTAGATTGAATGAATTGGCTCCGCTGTAACGTGTTCAGACTCGCATTCGGGAAACTTAGGGTTTGATTCTCCCGGCTGGTTGGCAGGCAAAAATCGTGTGGATAACATGATGTTGCACTCCCTCCTTTACCTTATTTCCTGTCATTTCATTTGCTTATCATTCATAACACCATATCTCAAGCTGTTCAGCAATCCAAACACGTGGCACTTGTAGCATTATCTGAACATACATATTTCGCAACACTACGGATGACTTGTTTCACACAAAAGGGTAATTTATACGCATTCAATCGACACCCATCTGTATCCAACTGTACCGCCTCACCTATTGCTTAGTTGGGCCCTCTCCATCCTTTAACATAGTTTCTCATGAATGCAGAATATACATTTTAGCACCATTTGACCCTATGATCCTTGGTTTGACAAGTTCACCACTTTTATCGTACTTTAGACCGCTCGCCCATAAATTCCGATATCGAAGCCACGTAACATTGGCATTGCTATCCAATTAGGCATCACAAAAACTGGATGAGCAAGAACACGGAACAGGCATGTTCTACGGGAAGAAAATTGCAGCTTATCTTTAATCAATACGCATTGATAAAATGTTTGCTGCATATTTTTAATGTAGCTGCAAGGCTGTGAAATACACAATTATGAACATCAGTTACTCTGTGGGCAAAAAAAAAAAAAAAAAAAAAAAAAAAAAAAAAAAAAAAAAAATTAAAATTGATGACATATATTAAAATGCAATACAATAATCTTTGTGCGCAAAGTACAAACGATGTGCGAGTTGTATTATAATTTTGTAAACTAAAATTGTACAAACGAGGAAATATCATTTTTCAATACTGGTGTAAAAAATATATGTAATACAAATCTGATGTGTTGCACTCACATGACTTTCTCTACTCTTGTACTAATCATTCTTACAAACTCTTATTCCTATATCTTCTTCGTGTTAGTTGAGATACACATTTGTACAAATTATCTTATTGCTTATTTCCTTGTAGGTGCAAGGGAAATGTTAGAATACAGTAGGCTTTCTGCGATACTCAAATGTTTTAAACCTTTGAGATTCTGTTGTCTTTGCACACTTAACATATAAAAAAATGAACGATGATCCATTTCACGAAAGTTCTAAGTTTTCCGAAACTCACACACATAACAAGGAATAACTCCGAAATGGTTCACCCTACAAGAAAATTTATTGAGACATAAATAGTGTATTTTAGCAAGATCTACATTTTTTGTACAGTATAATTTGGTCTATCTCTAACGGTTTACCAGTTATGCAAAAGTGGTCCAGAGTAAATACGACTACTAAGGCTATAGCCAGAAAATTCAAGATATACATTTCATTTGTCATAAAAATATCTCAAACATATGGCATTTTAATCAAAATCGTTAGAGCCATTTTCAAGAAAATCAAAATTTTCGAAAAATGTTCCATGTAAAGGGTAGTGTAGGGTGGGGCTATTTTCTTCAAAATCTTCGTGTCGCATCCTTGAAAGACATTAAACTTAAATACCAACTTTGGTTTTTAACCGACTTTTCGTTTTTGAGCTATGCTGTCCACAGACTGACAGACTGACAGACTGACAGACTGACAGACACACAGACACACACACGGACCTTTTTCTAAAAATGCTTTTTTTTTTTTTTTTTTTTTTTTTTTTTTTTTTTTTTTGATTCAGGGGGTCTCATAACATATATTTCCAGTGAAATCTCGACATCGAATTTTTGGGTGGAATACAATACTTCCCCTACTTACCAGTAGAGAAAGTAAAAATGTAGCAGCATGAGGTAACAGTTGAGCTCTCACGGATGCAATGTGCACGTTGCCTTTGGTATATTACTCTGCTTGTCTCTAGACTGACGGAGTGTTCTGAAGTTAGGTGTTTGCTATACGCATGGGATTAATGAATTTAAGTACTCAATGACTGTCTCTGAAATCTAGAAATGTCCACGACTATCAACAAAATCCTCCCTCCACAGACCGGACTTTACATGGAGTATTTTCAGAAAATGTTGACTTTGTCAAAAATGGCTCCAACAATTTTGATTAAAATGCTATTATACTGCCTTTTCTCTCAGAATGTTTCGGTATGCACCCTAGAGGATACACTCCAATCGGCGTTTTACTTCCGCTTTATTTTATCTTTGCCTCTCTTTAGTTATATTTCAGATTCTTGCCTTTAATTAAAGTTTATATTAACGTCTGTCTTTTCCTTTGATTACTATTTGTACTGTTGCTAATGATCAACCAAGTCATTAATTGTTGATCACGAGGTACAAGTAACTCTTTTTCGCTACGCTGGGGAGTGTAAAGTGAGATTCTCTAAAGAAATAAGTGTGCTGTAATTTCTTCTTTTTCTTTGAGACTTTTCCCCATCGGGAGTTTACCTTTCCCTCCCAAACAAATCACTTATTTCAAACTGCGATTTCTAATTCTCGCCCTTCCTTTGTACTTTTAGTATGACATTTACATTTTATTGTAGATCCTGGATTCACATTTGGATATCAATATAACACTAAATTTGGTTATTTATCTTCCGTGGTACACGGTAATTAAAAGAACCGCTTGTCGGACTGTTAACACGCCGGTAAATTGTTCTTTAGTGGTGTAAAAAATAAAATCCAAATGACAGTGACCAGTCAAACCACGCTCAAAGGTACAAATACTTTTATTACTAACTGCACATCACTATCCGCCACGTTTAAATACACATTTGCTTTCTCCATGTTAAGAACCTTCAGCTCTTTTGCCATTGTTTTACAAAACTTGTTAATATTGTAACGATTTGACAATTCAATGAATCCCACTCCTGCCACTAGTTTGATAAAATCGACAAAATTCCAGTTCAATTACCTTTTTGTTCACTTATTTTCGTTCTAAAACTTTTTCACAAATACACAGTTCTCTTTTGCTGATGTTAAAACAGGCTACAGTCTCCCGTGATATTAAAACTCACAGCTGTTTTCTTCTCGTAATCCTGACCCACTCCTTTCTGTCTTTCTGGAAATGAACTGCATATCTTGAATTGAGGTCCTATTTACTCTGGATGACTTGCATAACAGGTAAACCATAAGAGATAGACCAAATCTTAGTATACAAGAAATCTAGATCTTGCTAAAATACACAATTTATTTGTATATATATATATATATATATATATATATATATATATATATATATATATATATATATATTTTTTTTTTTTTTTTTTTTTTTTTTTTTTTTTTGTAGAGTGAACTATTTCGGAGATATTACTTGTTATTTGTGTGAGTTTTGGAGAACTTATACTTCTGTCAAATGGAACATCGTTATTCATTTTTATGTTTACCGTGCAAAGAGAACGGAATTTGAAAGCTTTAAAAGATTTGACTAATGCTGAAAACCTACTGTATTCCCATATTCCCCTTGCACTTACAAGGAAATAAGCAATAAGACAATTTCTGCAAAAGTTTATCTGTATTAACATGAAGAAGATATAGGAATAAGAGTTTGTAAGAATGGCTAGCACAAGAGTAGAGAAAGACATGTGAGTGCAGCAGATCAGATTTTTTGCTTTCACTACTACGTATAGTAGAGTAGAGGAAGTGTTGTATTACGCCAAAAAAGTCGATGTCGAGATTTTACCGGAAATATATGTTTTGAGGGCCCCTGAATCCATAAAAGGTATTTTTTAGAAATAGTTCCGTATGTGTATGTGTGTGTTTGTGTGTATGTGTGTGTCTGAGTGTGAATCAGTCTGTGGACAGCATAACTCAAAAACGAAAAGTCGTTTAAAAGCCAAAGTTGGTATTTAAGTTTGTCTTTGGATGCGACACGAAGATTTAAGAAAATGTCTCCCCCTGAACTACCATTGACATGGAAAAATTTTCGATAATTTTGATTTTCTTGAAAATGGCTCTAACGATTTTGATTAAAATGCCATATGTTTGAGATACTTTTATGGCAAATGAAATGTAGGTATATCTTGATTCTTCTGCTGTAGCCCTTGTAGTTGTATTTACTCTAGACGACGTTTTCATAACTGGTAAACCGTTAGAGATAGACCAAATCTTACAATACAAAAATGTAAGTCTTGCTAAAATACACAATTTATGTCAAAGAACATTTTTTGTAGAGCGAAGCATTTCGGAGTTATGCCTTTTTATTTGTGTGAGCTTTGGAGAACTTATATTTCTGTCAAATGGAACATCGTTATTCAATTCTTTATATGTTAACCGTGCAAAGAGAACGGAATTTGAAAGCTTCAAAAGATTTGACTATCGCTCAAAGCCTACTGTATCCCCATATTCCCCTTCCGCCTACAAGGAAATAAGTAAATAAGATAATTTCTGCAAATGTTTACCTCAACTAACACGTAGAAGATATAGGGATAAGAGTTGGTAGGAATGGTTAGTACAAGAGTAGAGAAAGTCATGTGAGTGCAACACGTATTCTATTTACTCTCTTCCAATCTTCCCCAGCTCTGCTGCCTTTTTAATTCTTCAACATCATGTGTTCGGTTCCAGTCTTTCTCATTTTACTCGAGGATGGAGTCAATCCGGTCCTTTGTTGGTCATCTCTCACGAGGCATTCGTTTTAGCTGTTCATATTAGTTCAGTTCTTTTTATTCTATTGTATCTGTAACACCAAAATGCATTTTCATTCCAGTTCTTATATTCTAATGACACCTCTTATTTATTCGTAAGTCTACTGTAGCGCCATCACTAATTGCTTCATCCTTCTTCTCTCCCTCTCCTCCTCTCTCTCCTCCACACTCCCACTCCCACTAACACACTCCCAGTCACTCACTCACACTATCTCTCACTCTCACTCACTCACTCTCACTCACTCTCTCACACACACTCACACTTACACTCGCACACACTCACACTCTCTCACTCTCACACTCTCACACTCTCACACTCTCTCACTCTCACACTCTCACTCTCACTCTCTCACCCTCACTCTCTCACTCTCTCACCCTCACTCTCTCACCCTCTCACACTCACACTCTCACTCTCTCACTCTCTCACTCTCTCACTCTCACACTCTCTCACTCTCTCACTCTCACACTCACACTCACACTCTCACATTCTCACTCTCTCACTCACACACACATTCACACAGTCACACATTCACACACATACTTACACACTGACACTCACACACTCACTCACACACACTCTCTCTCACTCTCACTCACTCTCACTCACTCTCTCACACACACACTCACACTCTCACATTCTCACTCTCTCACTCACACACACATTCACACAGTCACATATTCACACACATACTTACACACTGACACTCACACACTCACTCACTCACACTATCTCTCACTCTCACTCACTCTCACTCACTCTCTCACACACACACTCACACTCGCACACACTCACACTCTCTCACTCTCACTAACACACTCCCAGTCGCTCACTCACTCACTCACACTATCTCTCACTCTCACTCACTCTCACTCACTCTCTCACACACACACACTCACACTCACACACACACTCACACTCACACTCGCACACACTCACACTCTCTCACTCTCACACTCTCTCACTCTCACACTCTCACACTCTCACACTCTCTCACTCTCACACTCTCACTCTCACTCCTTCACCCTCTCACTCCTTCACCCTCTCACACTCACACTCTCACTCTCACACTCTCTCACTCTCACACTCTCACTCTCACACTCACACTCTCACATTCTCACTCTCTCACTCACACACACATTCACACAGTCACACATTCACACACATACTTACACACTGACACTCACACACTCACTCACACACACTCACACTCACTCTCACTCTCTCTCACACTCACCCACTATCTCTTTCTCTCTCTGTCTTTCTCTCTTTCTTTGTTTGTTTCTTTTTTCTTTCCTTCCTTCCTTCCTTCTTTCTTTAGTGTTTCTCCCACGAGTTCTTCTCTATGTATGGGTACCAATAGATTCAATAATTGATTTATACACTCTAATTTTATTGGGTTTATTATGTCAGTTTCTTTTACCCTGAAAAGGGTAACTACATAAGGAAAGCAATTGGAGTATGAAAATGATACGGTCAAGAGTCGCATATCTCCTGGTGAAGGAAGCCTTCCTCGCAGAAGACCTCGAGAGAAGCGTACCTCTAGCTTTACTCTGCGCATCAGGTGCATCAGAAAAGAGAAGTATAATTACATGGCACAGATACCATAGCAGACAGATCATGGTCAATGGCAAACTTCGAAGTGAGAGACGTCATTATAAGATTGGCAGTGCACGGATTTCAGCACCTAGTGTGCAAAAACACACACTTTCATGAACCAAATATAGACTGTGAATGTTTAATATGTGAAAAATCATAAAACCATGCGATCAGTACCATATTGAACTATGTACAAAAAGAACGAAGTCAAAATGTGAACATGCAAATCATTAATGTAAACTATCTTTGGCTGCAATTGTTTATTAATAACTTTTGGCACTTTTGTTTTCCAGGTATAACATTCGTTTCCCCAAGTCTTTTATTTGCCTTTTGCGTTCCTGCTTTAAGGTCTCGCACATTTCTTGTATTTGGTATCAGTTTTATTCCCAGAAACCTTTTCCCTTTCATTTTGTTTTCTTCTCACGTTTGGGATGTGCTTCCAGGCTTCATGATATGCGGCGGTGTCCGACAGATAGGGTGGATGCTTGCCCCAAGGGAAGAGTAATAGCTGGGGGCTGCCTGGTTGCACGGGTCATTCATCGCCCTTTCTAGGAGTTTGAGGATTTTTATTCTATGGTGTATGCGTGTTTTGAATTGTGTTCTCCCAGTTTTAAGCCAAATCTCAATATACACGGCGAATTCTATTTCAATTAGTGGTTTACGTGTAAAAAAACTTATTTCACATGTGTGGAATAGTTAGTGAAAGAAAATTTCATATATATTCACCATATTTCAGCTTTAAATTGTGTAACCTGCTGATCCGTTTGTTTACATAGTTTGTTTACTTCGCTGCGACCGCTTCATAAGATTTTATATCATATATGACTAATTTTATCGGATATAGCGCTAATTTATAACACTATCAACTAAGTTTTTGTGAAATTTGTGTTTAAGAATGGAAATAGAAGCTCAGAGAAGATAAATAATGAACAACTAATGGTTAAGTCCAGCGATATACAAATTTCTGCGTCTCCTGAAATAGCCGGAGAAGGCTCCATTTCGTTTGAAGTAAATACGAAAAAGGAAGATAAACAATTTAATAGCGGAAATATATTCAGTGGTTGGTGCTGACAAAATAGCTATTAACACTAATAGTTTTTACCCTATTGGTGAAAATTACCTTAAATACCCGATAACCTAAAAATGGAGAATACACAACTAAAGACTCAATTAAAAATCAAGTAGGAGGAAATAGTTTCTACAGAGGTAATGGAGGAATATAAGGATAACCGAGGTAATAATGTGAATAATTTAAGAAAAATACAAACGAGCGATTTAGAGGAAGCGACACCAAGAAGATTGGTAATACTTCAGGAGAGAAGGAATGTCCAAGAGATAGTAATAGTTGAAGAGGAAGTAGTCCAAGAACCAGAGCCAGGGAATACGCAGTAGAATAAATAGGAGATAATTGGATAACAACCGGAGGAATTGAGGCAGCAAGAAGGATGGAGGAATGACAATAGGAATGATAATTCTTATATTCTTATTTTTATTGTTAATAATTTTACTTCATCTGCATACGTACTCAGGCAATTGTAAAAGTAATCAATAAATCTGAAATTGGTGGGTGCTATGCCCTGGTATAGATTCCAGATGTTAGGACAACAGCTATGCAGATTTTATTTTCATACTTTTTTCTAGGAGGCTCAGTAGTGAATCGGGTCTTTAAGCTGTAAGATATTAGGGATTTCCATGAGTCTCAGTAACCTGTCTGCTTGTGGATTGTAGCCTATTGTGGTTCCTTCACTTCATCCCTTCCTTCTGGGGGAGTGGTAGTCATAATAGATGTCTCTAGAGGTCGCAGTGCGCCAGGTACCACCCTCCGTGTATACCCTATACCCACGAGCTTGAAGATATGTACTGCCTTTGCGGAACACGTTTCTCTTTGGAATACTGAAGCTGAGTGCTGAAGAGTTACTTTTCAGACCCCTTCCGCATCTTGTCTTTAATTGTAAAATTCAGTGGCATTTTTCTGCCCTGTATTACAGCAAGATGTGAACTACACTGAGATGCTACTTTCATTACTTAAAGTGTTATGTTAAAAACAGTCTGCTTCATTATCCTCTGTGAAGTCTTTTGCTCTGGTACTGAGCGATCATTAAGTCGCATATGATACGGGGTTATTAAAATAAATGGCACCTAAGGCAAGGTTATGTCTGCAACAATTTGTAAACATGTAATTTTGTGTAAAATCACATGTTGACTAGTTTAATTTACCTGTTAGCGTATTAAAAGAGTAAAATACCTTTATTACCGTGGTGTACAATACTTTGTAGCTTTATGCAATTATAATTAGTGGTTCGTGGTTGGTGATGTCAGTAGTAAATTTCAAAATACTCTTAACTGCTGTATTAGAATTAAGATAAATAGCCCACACATGGTATTCTAGTGAACCTTAGGATTTTCATGGTTTTATGGTCGACATTTAACACAACAGTTTGAACAGTTTAACTTTTGTGTATGAAAATTTGATGGGATTTCCCCTAACCATAACTATTTCACAGCGGTTCTACAGATTATTCATATGAAAGCTTGTAGTACTTTACACATCATGATCATTAAAATACATATTTAAATACGAATAGCTTCAGTTAGAAGAAAAAAGAAACAGTTTATTTTAAAAAAGGCCTAATACGCTTACAGGAACTCCTGAACGGAGTGGTCACTCCCTTCCCATAATTTCCTGCAGTCCTTTTGGAGGAGGGTAGCGTTTAACGAACACTTTTACCACATGCGGCACCGCAGGCGGTGACACTGATGATATATGGAATGAAGATGGACCACCGGTATTGAGATGACGGGGTAACCGGAGGATACCCGTCCTTGGGTATTATTGGTTTAATATCAGTCATTATTATACTTATCTCCTTCATCGTCATAATATTAACTAATGTTTTATCGAAAAAAATAATAAAGACCGGGGAAAAGACATCTCCTTTTGAAGGTGGATTTGACCCTATTAGTTCACCACAATTACCCTTCTCATTACGTTTATTCTTAAGCTGCTTTGTCCAGTATACATCATACATGTGGTTGCCTGGGATCGAACCCGGGCCACTTTGGTGAGAAGCAAATGATTAACCACTCAGCTACGGCGCGGCCAGTCTGGTAGCGCTGGGCTAAAAATGGCAATATATTTTTACCTCCACACAGAACTCAGTGTTAATTTCTCTCTCCTCTAATTCAGAGTTTAAATACCTATAACGGAAGTATTCAGAGGAAATGTTGAACATAGCCTGGCCACGAACCTGCAAGTACCGGAAACCCACGGAAGTATTATCAGAGGATACTGGCTCGGTATTGATTTTCATCAATTGCAAACAACCATGAACTCAAACAGCTTGTGTTCTATTTCAAAGGATCGTCTAAACACTGCTCTTTAACATCTGAAAGTTTGTCAATTTAAATTTGGTAATATAATATAGGTATATGGTTCTGTAATACCATTCTAACTGTTAATGTGAAAAATATTACACTTTACGATGGCTCAAAAGTTTTGCACTCACATGACTTACGTTTCTCACTCTTCTAGAAATTATTCTTACAACTTATTATTCCGTGTGGTTCTTGTTAATCCAGTTAAGCTTCCTTTGCAGATTTAAACATTTCATTCCCCTGTATAATAATACAGTAGGGTGAGTGAGTGATTGGGGTTTAAGGGCCCGTCGACAGCTAGGTCATTAGAGCCCCAATACAGTAGATATATAAACCATTAATCAGAGTTTTAAACAGTGTGTCACTATATGAAGGAGTTGCATGATAAAGGGAAACAAATGAATAGCTGCTTAGAGTTAAGACAAGTGAACATTCAAACGAGTAACAAGAAATCTCTTCAAAATGGTTAACTCCAGAAAGAAAAACAGTCTCATAAATTTTGCGCTTTAATGTGATTTGCGTTTGCTATGTAGAAGATATTTTACGCTTTACAAGTAATGCAAAAGGCATGCAGAATAAAGAAGACTTTAGAGGTTATTTACAAAACATTCAAGACATTTCACTTTGTATTTGTCAGGTAAACGTCTATACATATGACATTCTACTCAAATTCATCGGAGCCATTTTTGAGAAAATTATGTCTTGAAAGATGTCCCATGTACAGGATAATTTGGAGTGGAGAGTTTATTTGGAAATCTTCGTGACGCGTCTTTGGAAGGTATTGAACATAAATATTACGTTTGGTATTTAGCGGACTTCCTGGTTTTGACGGGCAGACAGGAGCGCGCACGCGCATACGCACACACGCGCACACACGCGCACACACGCGCACCCACAAACACAAAAATTATTTTTGGATCCAGGGGAGCTCAAAGCATATATTTCCGGCGAAATATCGACATCCAGCTGGTGCACTGCAATACTGTGACGCCGGGTGCGGCGCACAACAGAGGACTGTCGGGCTAAGCTACTTCACAGCACATACCAGGCGCAGCGTGTATCAAAGGCGATCATGTCCAAGCTTTCCCACGCCGCTCACGCGAGCGAGCATATGACTAACAATAATCAAGCTGGAACGTAAGTTTCCAGAACATTCTAGAGGAGTCCGGCAGCCGCCTTCTTTGATGACGAAACCAGAAAGGACCATGTGACGCCATTCCCGCTATATAAGGAAGCGAGGAAAACCGCAAGAGGGTTAGTTACAGTTACAGACATATGTGGGTTAGTTTGTCAGTTAGTGCGAGACAGCTGTGTGCGTGTGTGCGTGTGTGCGTGTGTGCGTGTGTGCGTGTGTGTGTGTGTGTGTGTGTGTGTGTGTGTGTGTGTGTGTGTGTGTGTGTGTGTGTGTCGCCGTGTCGTGAAGAGTTTTAACGAGCGTCAGCTGATTGTATCGTCGGAGTTAGTGTATGAGAGACAGAGAACGTGAAGAAAGAAAGTAAAAGGACTGAGTCACGGCTACGGGGAGAAAGCAGTTGTGAGTTGTTATATCACGAAAGATTGTAGAGTGTGTTAACGTCAGTAGAAGAAAACTGTATAGTTGTGCAAACGTTTAGAAGACAATAAAGTGAAAGTAAAGTAGATAACTGGACTGGATTTTGTATTGTTTGTCACACTGATGCCATGAGTGGGATTCGTCGATTTGTCGAATTCTCTGTTGTTACAATACTTTCTGTACTTAATGCAGGTATGTAGCAGAGTGAGTACAAGAATGCACGGTTATAATGCGCAAGTTGGTTTTAACTATTATTCAGCTGTCTGAAGAGATAACGGTTCTCATCTTTTGTTTCCTTAAAATCTTTCTTTGATAACGTAAAACACTTATCTAGCTTGGCTTACAGTAAAACGCTGAGCAAAGAAATGAGTCCGTTGCCAAAGTGAATTTAAGTGGCGAGGGATTTAAGCGAATGAAGCCATGACTATTAGCTTCCAAAAAGGGCAGCTATAGTGCTTACAGCCCATTACGAATAATGAGATGATACGAGCACGTCATTAGATGCTAGAGAATGCGTAAAATCCATTTCTAGTGAGTGCATTCGTAGGTACTCTGTAAGGTCAGGGGAAAAAAAAAACAAGAGAAAAGCTTTATACAATATTATAACCGGCCGTTTCACCCTCCCCCCCCCCTTTTTTATTGTTAGAAAGCCGACATATATTCGTCTTGGTGACAAAGCAGCATATAAGTTCACTGCCCTGTAAAAGTGACTGAGTGTTGCCTTGAACTTCGAAATTCACTAAAGTAAATCAAACTTGTCCTTTTGTCCGACTATAAATTCAAAGGGAAATAACCCTGCATTGCTCTTCTAGCCATTTTAATATCGAATAATCATTATATTAAGTTATTCTCATATTTGTTATCGAGCTCGCTCGCTCCGCTGTAAAGTGTAAATCGCATTCGAGATGCCGTCATTTCATTCATTCTTTCATCCGTTTGGTATATTTTAGGTTAGAAAGTGTCAGTGGGCGTTCGGGCGCAGCATGGGGGAAGAAATACTCTGAGTAACTCCGTACCCATGAAGGCAGGGCTCCGGATCGTGTCCCTTTAGCCACGGAGGAGCCCCTGCAGGGAGCCCTCTCCCCGAACCGGCGGGGGACCGGTGTACTGGCTGTTGTCGGTGAGTTTATGGCTGGAAAAATGTAGCGTCTCCTACCTTCTGCTGTGTCTACTCTCCTGTGCCTACTCGTTCTGGATGCCCTCTGTCTTCTCTCGCCTCATCCCTCCCTACCAGGAGCATCCCTTCGGGGCACAAGTACAAAAGATCTCTAAGCTAGAAGTCCCCCTCTGCATTTGTCCTACTCCTTTTACTCTCATATTTAATTTATTTGTACCTATAGTAAGTAGAGGAAGTACTTTATTGCATTCAAAAATTAGATACCGAGGTTTGCTGGAAATGCTGCTTTGAGAATCTGAATCCAAAAAGAGCATTTTTGGAAAAGGTTGCATGTGTGTTCGTATGCCTGTGAAAAGCACAACTTAAAATCGAATTGTAGGTTAAAAAATAACAACTGCCCAGTATTAACTTCACTATCTTTAAAGGATGAGACAAAAATACTTTCGAAGCCGTTTCTCTACCCAAACATGGAAAACATACCCTTTAAATGCAAAATGTTTCTTTAGTTCGATTTTATCAATGATGGCTCTAAGAATTTTGATTAAAGTACCACATATTTAAGATATTTGCGTGACAAATAAAATGCATGTATTGACTTTTCTGGAAATTGTCTGTAAGGTGTTCTTCATTCGGAATTAGTTTTTCAAAACTGGTAATCGTAAGAGACATACAAGATTTTTCTACACAAATAAATGTAAATCTAATAGCACCCACTGGGTCAAATAATTATTTTATTTATTTGTTTATTTATTTTGTGATGTTAACCATTTCCAAATATTTCTTGTTGTTGGTATGAATTTTCAAATACGTAATTTTTCTCTAATGTGGAACTCAATAGTACACAAAGAGCATGTATTTCCAAACCATCGATAGGCTCCTTAAGAGTCCGACTATAATTTTGCATAGTGTATTCTACATCTAAATGTGTGAATGTGACTTTTAGGTTTATCTGGAATAACAAGAAAGAACGTTTGAAAGAATAGTTCGTGGAAAAGAAAGTGGAGAAGGTCATATGAATGTAGCGCATCAGAGCTTCACTTTCTCTACTACTTAGTTATAGTAAGGAGAAGAGGTATTATATTTCAACCAAAACTTTTATGTAGAGTTATCATCGGAAACACGTATTTTAAGGCCCCATGAACCCGCGACAAATTTTAGAAGAAATGTTAGTGTGCCTATTTCTGTCTGTGTCCATGCACAGCAACAATGTGACACAGATATTTTCAAGAAAATCCCCACCTCAATCTATCCTTAAATAGGTAGGATGTTCGTTATTTCTTATGTTCTCAAAACTAACGATTGTGATTAAAATATGCATATTTAAAATATTGTGACGCCGGCTGACCGCAGCGGCAACACATCAAAGCCCAAAAGCTGGGCTACCCCTCACCACAGGTGGTGCGTGCAACTAAGACGCTCAAGGTGAGGCTGCCGCTCGCGACTGTGTGTGAATACGTGACAAAAATGAGCACGACACGTCAAAGGGGTTTTCTAGTTTATTCGGGAAGCATCCGGAGGCCGGCGTATTTGTAGAAGTTCGAGACTGGGCGTTTTACGTCATCCTCGGTATATAAGGAAGCAAAGTAACGAGAATAGGGAGTCAGTCAGTGTGTAGTTTGAGTGAGTGAGTGAGTGAGTGAGTGAGTGAGTGAGTGAGTGAGTGAGTGAGTGAGTGAGTGAGTGAGTGAGTGAGTGAGTGAGTGAGTGAGTGAATGTGCGTGTGCGTGTATGTGTCAGCTACGTGTGTACGCTCGTCATGAGAGAACTGGCGCGCCGTGAAGAAAGATAGCGAAGTAGTTAATGAGTGTTGGGTGATTGTATCTCCAGGGTCAACTTGGTTGAGAGCCAGAGAAACTGAAGAAAGACAGAAAGGTGTGAGAAGAAGGTTACGAGAAGAAAACAGTTGTGAGTTGTAATATCGCCAGGGACTGAGGAATATGTTAACGTCAGTAAAAAGAATTGTGATCTTCTGCAAAAGTTTCAGAGGAAAATAAAGTGAGAAAAAAATAAATGGGCTGGACTTTTGTCATTTTGTCACACTGGTGTTAGGAGTGGGATATGTCGAATTGCCATTTTGTTACAATGTTTACACGACAAATTAAGTACATATTCTCATTTTTCTGGAGATAGCCTGTGCAGTCCTCTTCTTTGTAAGAGAATCTTGTGTAATTTTGTACAATGGGAAAACCACAAGAGACAGACAAAAACATAATACTCGTAACAAACAATATAGACCTGTTTAAAATACACAGTTTATTCAAAATAATTTTGTCTGTGGCTTCGTCAATTTTTTACATATCCGTTATTTGTCTGAAGTTTGCAAGTCTTTTTATGTGCCGCTATTGAGTTGTTTCTAACAATGTTTTGTAAAGAGTGTGGAATTAGAAGGTCATCATATACCGAGTAGCTTTTAAATATCTAACTATCGACTCGGTTTCCTTTCGTTAGTGCAACAGAATGTGTAATGAAATTATTTCTGCACAGACTTATTTCGATTAACACGAAGTGGATAAAGTGAGTAGGCATTGGAAGTCATAAGAATGTAGCAAATATTTTTTTTTTTCTTTTTTCCCTAGTTATGTTTGTAGCTAAGCTCTCTGGTTCCCGAGATCGCGGACTCCAATCCGACGGAGAGTGATGGATTCTTTAGGAGCGCTAAAAAATTCTTTACGTGGCTAGCTTCGAAAGGGAAGTAAAACTGGTGGTACCAAGTGGAGTGACCCAGGCGGTAATGCTTGGGACTAGCATTCTGAAGGACACGTTCCAAATCTTAATGTTACTAACCCATATGATCAATCATGGCATTAAGCCGTGCAGAAATCAGATTAATTTAGCGTTCCAGACATGACTCATGTTTTTGTCCACGAGTGTATATCAGGCCCCAAAAAGGAGGGTGAAGATGGGTGTGTGATAACCCGGGCAAAGAACGCGAGCCCGCGAAGATTCATCTTGGCGCCCGGTGTCTTCTTGCAGTCGCCAGGCACAAGAACTTGGACCCCGGCTCCCCTGTGGGGACAGGCAACCACATCGCCACCCCTACGTCGAGAACAGCTGTTACAGGCAGCAAATGCCACCATGCAGTAAGGCCACACTCGTTCCTTCGCCGACTTGTCCTTCCTGGAAAGACTGAATTGAATTGAACAGCAATGAAATGTAGGGACGGGTGGTCACGGAACCGAAAGTATTGGTCAGATTGTTCAGAACGGGGATCGAATTCAGACCACGCTTTGGAACTACCCTATATTTCTGTAGCCGTTTGCCACAACCTATTATCAATTGCAGTGGCGTGCAGACACATGTTAAATCTCCAATTTAAGCACTTTTCGTAGCGCTACAATTTAAAAATGCTTTTTCTGAAATACAGCAGACAGGCTTCACCAAGTTCCTAATAAGCACTATTTTGATTCCAGTGGATAATATTGTTATATTTCTTTCTGATTATGATTTATTGTTCACAAACTCGAATTACTTTAACCCTTAACTGGCGTTGCGGAGTCCCTGGGACTCTGGCAAAAATAAATGATTTAATAACGTCAGTGTTTTTCCACCAGATGGCGCGTGCTATTCAGTACCTTCCCACGGTAGGGAGAACTGTTATGCGCTCAGTCGCCAACTGTCTGTCAACAATGCCAGTATGCAAAGAGTGAACCTGAGAGTCTGTTGGACTCCGCGACGTGCTCAGTGTAACACTTCCAACACCGCGACTATGTCCGCGAATCCTAAACGAATTAGACTTACGGATCCTACCTTTGATGAAACTGTTCAAAGATGGATTGAGGAATGTGACTCAGAGTTTTCAAGCCAAGATAGATTCCAAATCAAGACCAGTGAGTTCCACACTGTACGGCTTTACAAGTAATAAAACATTGATTTCCAGAGTGCCAAAGAAAAACAAAGCTGTTATACTGATTTCATCGATGCATCACTCCAAAGATGATGTTGATGGTCTGCCTGAGATTAATGCATTTTATAATAACACAAAATTTGGAGTAGATGCTGTAGATGAAAAAACCAGTAAATATTCATCCAGTAGAAGAACACAACGCTGGCCTATGGCTCTGATTTACAGACTCGTGGATATGTCTTCAATAAATGCATACATCATCCATCAGTCATGTGTCAACTCAGAAAAGCTACAAAGAATAAATTTTTTGAAATTATTGGCCAAACAACTGTATGAACCGCTTCTTCAGGAAAGAGCTCAGAAAACAAACTTATCAAGAGAGCTAAAAAGTGGCATCTTCAGAATTTTGAAGAGCGCACCTGCGGCACCAGCTGATGCACAAGACGAACTTCCTAGAAATCAGAGGAAATATTGTTCTACATGTAACCCAAAATTGAAGAGAAAGACTGCTTATTTATGTGTTCAATGCAGAAGACCAATTTGTATGCAGGGTTCTAAAAAAATCTATGTTGAATGTACTGAAAATGTAGAGTCCTAAACATTGTGTTGTTTTTTCTTGAAGCATTGTCAGTTTTTTATTATTGTATTTTAGAAGTTCATGTGTTTTTATTTTTTGTATTTTAGACGGTACCAAACATATTTTCGGTAAGAAAAGAGCTCATTTATCAGTTTTTGTTTCTCAATATAAAAATTAAAGAAAGACAGTTAATTTTTGTTCCAAAAAATTGGTTTCATATCTTTTTTGTGTTTGGTTTGTATTTCATTCTGTTATAAGCAAAAGTTTATTTACTTACATGCTTTTAGTTAATTATACATCCAAAAATAAATAAATGTATATGTAACATTGGAATAACAACAATTTTTATTTCGGAGTCCCAGGGACTCTGCAACGCATTGAATGTAAAAATTTCTGGCCACGCCGGTTAAGGGTTAAATACGTGTAACTTATTAACTTGATGTCGTAGACCATTGGTTTCCTATCTCAAATTGTCTATGAACCCTTTATTGCCAGAAAACTCGTGCAGTGTTATTCATTTACACCCTGTATATATATATATATATATATATATATATATATTGTGACGCCGGGCTCCGCGCACAACAAGGGACGGACGGGGACTAAACTGCTTCACGCCATATGCCAGGCAGGCGAGCAAACAAAAGCGTAAGGTCAAGATTCCTCACACCACTCACGCGAGCGAACACGTGACTAACAACAATCGAAGCGGCTACACGAAAGGGGTTTTCTTCGGTGCCTTCGAGAAAGATCTAGTTACGTCACCAACGGTAGTGTTTGACGGAGTTCGCGAAAGGTCCGTATGACATCATCCCCACTATGTAAGGAGGCCAAAAAGGAGCAGTGAGTGTGTTCACAGTTACAGACATAGTGGGTCAGTGTGTATGGAAGTGTGAGACAGCTGCGTGTGTTGTCAGTGCGTTGTAAGAAGATTCATAGTGCGCTGAGTTGCGTCGTAGTTAGTCTATGAGAGACAGGGGAAGTGGAGAAAGCCACTGAAAGGACTGAGAAAGGTTACGAGAAATAAAAGTGTTGAGTTGTGATAGCACGAAAGCCTGTAGACTGTGTTAACGACGAGAATAAAACTGTATTTGTGATAAAATTTCAGAACATAGTAAGGTGATAGAAAAGTAACCGGACGGATTTTATCATTTTATCACAGTGGTGTCACGAGAGGGATTCATCGAATTGCTGTTTTGTCACAATATCAGGAGCAAAAGATAAAGTTGTGATAACATCACACGATGTATTTAAATATTATTTAGAACTGTAAGGATAATGACCGAAAGTCCCTTTACTGTAAAAGGAACGCTTTGTAATTACCTTGTTAGTTCAACAGTAATTCAAAAGACAGAGATAGCGCGTACATTTTCATTGATATCTCGCAGAAAGTGTGGTTTGTAGTTCAGCACATGAAGGCAAAACTTCACGTAATTATCGCCTTTCCTTTATGGCTTTGTGTGCGCCATATTCGATCGCTGTAATTTTTTCTCCCGCTTTGATTAAAGTTTTAGAGTGGTGTTATCGATTGGGATCTTTGTATGAGCCCCACATTGTAAAGGCGAGGCACACCTAAATTTTTAAGTTGGCATGGGGCGGCAATTAACGCCCGCCATGTCACTAAAGGGCAAAATTATTAGCTACCCGCGCTGTTGAGTTGTCAAGGTTATTACACACAGCGACACCTATGTGAGACACGCGCGTTTGTGGTGCCTGAAACAAACATATGGTCCTGACATCCAACTAGTTCATTAGGCGAGAGTTAATTTAACCCTCAAAGATGTTCTTCTATTCTCTAACTTAGAACAGAAAAGCTCTAGAGTAAGTTGCACTGCATAATCAGATTCTATTCTAGTTTGCTCTGTGCACTCGCTCCCATGGTGGGCGATGCATCCTTCCTCTTCTGGAGTAGAGTTCACTGCTACTCAGCTTCAATCAGTAGGAATTGATTCATATCTAACTTTAACCCATCACACATATCACGATGTCTTTCCCACGTGAAGTAAATCACGTGATAGGAGCTGGTTCCGCTGTACTACTGTCAATACCTTAGCTGCGATGTCAGTCTAATTATAAAATGGACTACAACCAGTAAATGGCTATAGTAAAAAGCAATTTAAGATCTTATGGTTTGCCGGAAAAAATGGGTCAGTTCTGGAAATGAATGTCATCACGGATTAACAGACCTCTGTCTCTGTCTCTGTCTCTCTCTCACTCTCTCTCTCTCTCTCTCTCTGTTTCTCTGTCCTTCCTGAATGAGTATATTAAATAAAGTAAACAACAAAAATAGATTACTTCGACGTTAACATATTCAACATGTGTAAACTCCAGATTAACAATGCAGTAGTTCAAAATTAGTCTTTATTAAACTCGAATTAATATACTCGAAAGTATAAGCAAAACCTATATTACTGGAACCTTACCATACCTTTTTCTTTGTGTCGTTTACTTTTTTGAGTTTCTCGTACTTAATGTTCAACTATGTATAACTGCATTTGCGTAGTTGGCCTGGCTGGCTTACTGATCCCAAGATCGCGGGTTCAAACCCGGCCCAGACAGCTGATTTTAAATGTGCTTACAAACGACAGCTCCATGTCAGTAGATTTACTGGCATGTAAAAGAACTCCTGCGGGACGAAACTCCGGTTCACTGACGACTCTCATGTGATCCTGATAATTGGGAGCGTCGTTAAACATCATTTTTTTCATTTGTGTAATGAGCATTGTAATTGGGTACGGGTATCTGTCTGTTATATTCATAAATAAAACGAAATTACTCAGTCTCTTTCACTCCCTCTCCCAAAAAGGCATTACTCATGATGTCTCTTTAAATTAATTCCTCAGAGCCAGTTGATTCAAACCACTAAGCTAAACCCCTAGTGCAACAGCCCATGAAGGGCTAAGGTCATTAGTGGGGTACAGTACTGGAGGATAGGGTTTGGCTAGCAAACAGAGCCCTCTCAGCCAGTTATGGGACCTTCACGACCTGGGATCGCTACTTCTTTACCAAGTAGCTGCTCAATTGGCCCCTCAGTGACCTAGCGAGGATGAGTGCACCCCGTGCCAGACCTCCCAGCGGAGGGAAAATTCCCACGCCTGTACCGGAGATCGAATCCGGGTCCTCCGCGCCAGATGTAGGCGAGCTACCACTGCGCTAAGGAGACGATCCCAGCTGATTCAAGGGATTTGTAAATATTAGCTGTCTTTGACATATCGGTCAATACGAGTAAATGTATTTGTTAAGGATAATATATTATTATACCCTAATTTAATTAAGATTGCAGTAAAAAATCTTATCTAGAAAGTACCCAATTTACCGACACGTGTAGACAAGGTCATCCAGGCAGTGAAAGGGAGGACAGCGTTGAGATCCCACCAGGACCATTATCATTGTCTGCAACTTTTACCAGGTTTTCCTTAGTCCTCATAAGTGGTACATTCACGAAAGATATCTTAAAATTAGGCATGGTATATTTCCTTCTTGAATTAACTGCGGAGTAGTTAAATAAACCTGGAATGTACAGCAAAGAAAGCAAAGAAAATTAAGTAGAAAAAGAATTACATAGAGCACATGCGGACATCGTCATATTATCGGAAAGTTACAATAATAGTACATGTACAACACTAATTAGTTGGGATCTGATATTACATTCTGTGATGACAGAGATATAAAAATTATATACATTTCAGGACATATGCAGTACTCTTTAACGACTCTGGAAAATAAAACTGGAAAGAAAATGTTGAAGTTTTATAAAGTTATGATCGTGCCAGTATTGACATGACATATACTTCCGAAAATTGGGTGATGAACAGAAGTGATAAAAGAATGGTGGAAGCAGTAGAAATGAGATTCTTAAGAAGTATTGTTGGTTATACCCGTTTGGACCACATAAGGAATGAAATAATTAGAGACCAAGTAAAAATATACAACTTAAACAGTAAAATCTCTACGTACAAATAAGACTGGTCCGACCATAGAGCACGGATGCCAGATATCGACTAAGCAAAATAGCTTCAAAATACAAACGCGGAGGAAAGCGCAGTGTAGCGAGACCTAAATGTCGCTAGAAAGATAATTTTGCTGAGCCGAAACAGACCAACTTGCCCTATCTTGCTGGTGGTGGTGGGGGCGGTGATGGTGGTGGCTGTGATCATGCTTACTTCCAAAATTTCCTTTTTAGCAAACTGTTCACTTCATGTATCCTTAGTATTTAACGGCGTATTATCTAAATCTTAATGTTCATACAAAAGTAGGCAAACTGAGCAGATACACACAAAACTTTGGCTATTTAAATTAATTGGAAGAAGGTGAAATTCAAACGTCAGTATTGCACCTTGAAATACTGAGACAGCCTTTGTCAGCTGTCGTGGTGGGCCGTTCAATGAGTACCATGCTGTGCCGAGCCATGTTCTACATCGGATACAGGTAACCACTGACGTCTCTCCAACACTCACCTGTTTCTATATTCGAGGCTCCTCAACTGATGGCAACAAGCGCCTGCCGTTTTCAAATGCAACAATCTAGGTAGGTTTTTAAGCACCTTAGCAGCTAGTGCTTTGTGTGTCTGACTTGTGATTTTGTACTTCTGTGCGAAGTTTCAGGTTAGCTTTCAATATACACTCACGTACAGTTCCCTCGTGGGAACAATCGTTAAACATTGCTCACAAGGGAAGGCCGCGATACGTTGTCGTGCAAATTATATTGGTACATAGCGGAGCAGTTAACAGAGCAACAAAATGTACATATACCATAACAATTTTAGCTGCTATGGGCTACTAGCAGTTACGATGAGAATACAGTAAGTATGAATTATTTATGAAACAAATTGATTATTTGAGACAAATAGTCAAAAATATGACTTGAAACACTATAGCAGTTTACTGACATGACTACAGTAATGGAGGTATAAAAACATACAAAACAGTGCTCCAAGGATTTTGAACTATACCAGGAAATCTTTGGTGTAGCCGCATTGTAAAGAAATGCATATTTAAGTTGGAAAATAACGCTGCAGAGAACTGGAGATATACAAACGATTGCAGGCGAAAGAAATGGCCTCTATACCATATGCTAATGTCATTGTAAGAAGATACCATACTATCTGTGATAAATTTCACAAAATTGTTATACGAATGGAAGAAGAAAAGGTCGGCATGTTACACAATGCTTGTGCACTTTGCTGGAATCAGCTTCAACGCCTTCAGGAATGTAGAGTTGTATAGTTCATCTCTACTGGCTCTCTAGGAGGCAACCAAAAGAAGGCCTTTAGCATTTTCTGGTATATCTGGCCAAGTACTTGTAGCTTGATACGTCAATGGACTACTTTAATTGAGAGTGGAAACCTATATAACCGCCCCATCTATTCCTCACTCTCCTATCAATACAGTTGCAGCATATCAGCTAAGACTTTAGAGGTTTTCTCTTTAGTCGGTAACCAAACAAATAGTTTTGTTCTATTCTCCACTACAAATACCGTGACCTTCCCTTGTCAGAATACCCAAGTTGCGTTAAAAGGTTGTGCATAACAATGGAAATACATAACAATGGCAAATGTACCGGTCAGTGGAAGACTTTCTCCTCAAGGTAATCGTGACACTTTCATTGATTCTGCAGCAGACCAATCAGGAATGGTGCGGAGAGCACGTAAGTGCACTCCTACGGTATCTGCCCACTCTAGTGCGAGGTCGTACAAAATAAACACTTTCCTCATTGTGAAACAAGGTGCCTGTCAGTGTATGTTCGCTCGTTACCGGGCATAGCCGTAAAGTTTGGCGGGTCCTCTAATCCGTTAAGGCGTGCGTTTAATCAGCTAAGTTAAACAAGGCGACTCGACGCTTAGCGATACCTGAGCAAACCTCGGCGCTACGGAGTTTGACGTTTTAGCTAAAGTTATTGGGTCATATGTGCTCAGGATGACCCGCTCGCTTATCAGCGGGATCTACCGAAAAACTCATTTTAGTCTAAACTGTGTGAGTTTTTGTTTATCCCTTATTGTTTGTCAATTATTCGCCATTCATTGAATATAGATAGAGCTACAGTAAACTCGACGTGAAATTTGTTTATCTGAAACACGTCCTATTTTAATTAAATTCATTTGATCCATTATTTGAAATAAAAATATTGTTTTAGCACAAAGGATTATTTGGGGTAGAGGAAATGTGTTTAAATTTGCCGTGCATCCTTAGACAACACCGTAACTATTAATTGCGACACTTATCAGAAGATTCCTTCTAGAGTTATATGATCAGTGACTCGCGCACCAAACACCGCGTGCGCGCTCGTTGCCTATTCACCGGTGTATTAGACAGGAAAGAGATACATGTCGCCCAGGGCTTGGTACATACCTCTTGGAGAGAAAAATAGTTCTTTGTTGACAAAATAGCTTTGTCGTATAGGGAATTTCATGTACAATTACGTCTGAGCAACTCTCGCTTTGACAGGTACAAACACTCCCCTGTCTAAAACACGTTGAACGTACAGTATACACACATGTGAAGCGAGACTTTATCTTATCAATGCTTTATTTTTAGAGATATTCAAGTGCCCAAAGGGAGTGCTTTAGTATGTGGGGATAATGGCATGCCCCAACATCTGTATTTTTGGTGAAACGCGTATTTTGAACCTACTTATTGCTTTCCCTGTATTATAAGTGTTGGAAGGGTAAGCAAGTAGGACTGTGAACCTATTATATGTCACAGTTTCATAGTAGTGGCCTACTTTGAAAATAACTTCTCTTTTTATTTATTATGTCAATCGCTATAAATACCTTCTTGAGAATATTTTCAATTTTGATAATATAGTTTCTTATACCAGGTGGCCCAACGCATCCGGAATTGCGATACAACAGTTAAAGCAGTTGCAGAACGCAACGGGGCAATTCTAGTCATAGAGACGGCGGTGGCGTGTATAAACTTCTTTCTGCTTATCCGTGAAGACAAGAGATGAGAGCCTAACATATGTAGTGCGTGATAATAAAGAATAACAATATAAACAACCGCACAAGTTTTATTTTACACTTTATTTCTAGAGTCTTTATTTTCCAGGGAATAAACTCACTGCTGTATATGCTGCTATTGTCTAACATTAAGAATTACAAATTGTAAAGTGCCGTAACAAAGTACATGCAAGCATGAAGGCGCGTAATATTTCATTGGCATTTGTTTACTTCTTATTAATGTTACTGTATTTTATTATTAGTTATTTTTATATCACTTATATAATTAATCATTATATTTATTATATATTAATATATAATATATGTAACATATATAACTTGATATAATATCGTGTAACAAATACTTGTTGAAACCCCTGACTTCCTTGAAAGCGTTCTTTGGAGCGATGAATGCTATTTCAGCAACGATGCAACTATGAACAGGTATAACATGCACCTCTGGGCCCCTCACAATCCTCACTGAGTACGAATTGCTCACCTACAGAACCACTGGGGCTTAAACGTTTGGTGTGGTATTTTTGGGGTCAATGTTCTCTCAGTTAGACTTAGCGGACCACGGTTTCTGGGATTTCTGCAAGGTCTGCTTCAGGATTTTCTTGATGAGAATCCGGTACGACTTGTGTTAAAACACTGTTTCCATCAAGATTGTGCACCACCTTACTATTATGAACCGGTAAAGGTCCATTTCAATTAGCTGTAACAGCACCAATTGTCCTAGGTGGCCCAATATCTTAGCCACCAAGATCTCATGATCTAACACCATCTTTTGGAGTCACATCAAGAATATTGCGTTTGAAACAAATCCCCTCAATGTAGAGAGGTGTTACGCCAATAGATCGTTGAAGCGTGTGCATCTATCACACGCTCAGTTCTCAGAAGCGTCCATATGGGTACAAGACGACGGTTGAAACATTGTATCAATCAACAAGCGCACCACATGAATGAAGTGAGCATAACGGTACCGTTTCATCATCATAATAATGATGAAAATACCAACGTAATAATAAACCATGACAATAACAAATATATTAATATTACTATAATAATTATAATAGTATTACCAAAAACTAATTAAAATAAAGCTAATAAATATGATGCTGATGGTAATGATTTAGATAATTGTAATAACTACAAAACGTAACAACAACAACGACGACGACAACGACGACAACAACGACAACAACAACAACAACAATAATAATAATAATAATAATAATAATAGCAACAATTATAAGCATAGTGCTAAATATTGGGTGTAATATATAACTATAAATAATAAAAATAGTAAGAAAATTAATAATATAATAAAAATAATATAATAATAACTACAAAGAAAAATAACAATGGTTAATAATAAAATACAGCAATAACAGTAATAAGAAAGGAACAAATGCCAATGAAACATTACGTGCCCTCATGCTTGCTTGTATTTTTTAGGGCACTTTACAATCTGTAATTTGTAATGTTAGACAATAGCAGCATTAGTACACACACTAGTTCAAGACTCTCATCTCTCGTTTTCGCGGATAAGCAGAGAGAGGTTTGGACACGCCACTGCCGTCTTTATGACTAGAATTGACCCATTGCGTTCTGCAACTGTTTTAGCACACTAAGGGATACATACCCCAATGCCGAATGAGATGGGTCACTTGGTACACAACATAGGGAGATCCTTTGAAACAAACTGAATTTGAATGAATTCCACGTTTGTCCTGCTCTAAGCTCTAATTTTCTAGTTATGTTATTCAATGAAGCTATTTACAGACAATTAAAGCTCATATTTATCCTGCTAGAATTTAAATTGTATTACCTACATTTTAATAAAATGAGTTAGCTCTGCTTTGTGAACAAAAATATAATAAAAACCTTTCCGTACAAAATGTTTGGGAAAATTTCCTGCCGCGTTTCTTGTTGCTTCCTTAGAGGATGTATTGCTTAAATATAAAACGTTGTATTTTTATTAGACTAACCAATTTTATTAGATGCTGTCTACAAGCGACAGATGTTCTTTTTGTAAAAAAATTGTTTCTCAGGCAGATTTAGAAGATTTAAAAAGGTAATTTCAGACAAAATTTTAATACATTTTTGGGACAAATATGGCTTTTACACAGTCTAAATAAAGTTCAAACATAACATCCTCTTTGGACTACACTAGCACAAATGCGAAGCAAAAGGTTATGATATTGAACTGCGCGCTGTAGAAAGATACGGCAGGTGCACTTCTTTTCCCAGCTTACTGGGAGAACGGTGACCAAATGATATGACCGTCCCTTAAGGGAGGAGGCGTCCTGGTGGAGTAATGGCAGACGAATTCACTGCTCCATTGCGTCGGCACAGTATTCGCCAGTAGTCTTTCACTGGACCCGTGGCTTCCTCAGGGGTGGAAATAAGCCATTCCCTGCAATATATAAGCTCTCTCTATTTCCGTAACACATCCAATTCTCGATGGAGCGCTTGGAGGCTACCTAAATCCTTACGACCTACGGAGTTAACTTGGTGATAAAGTCAAAAGACAATCGGTTTACATCCATCTATTCGGCTCTTCGTTAGCGAAACTACCTGACTCCATAGACCTGAGCATTTCCAAATGTAAATAAACGTTTTACAGAATGTTTACCGTCCAAGCAGAACCATAGCAGAACGGATAAAGTACAGAAGCCACTGTGGGTTGAAATAAAACAGATTAAACTAATTCACTCTACAAAATGGAATTCAGGCAAACCTGTACACCATAAGTTTAGTGATGATAGTCGTTCAAGATAAGCGCTTCGCTTGGAATATCAAAGAATCAAAGTTCTCGCAAATCGAAATATTCACATCTCATTCACCATATCCTTCAGTGTTATTACAGTGCTCTGCATAAAAAATAATATTTTCAAACAAATGCATGTTCCCAAACAGATCTTTTGTATCTGAGTTGAACGGTGTAACCGTGTTTTTCTACCACGTTAGGTAACGTGTTATCAAAGAATGACCATAAATAAGTTGAAAGCATGTGTTTCTACCGGACCTCAGATCATGAAATCAATGTGTGAGGTTACCATGAGCTAGACAGAAAAGCAAGCCTGTCAGGGCTACAAAGATGTAGAAAGCTTCCTAGGAAACAGTTGTCCAGATTATAAAGTCATTGTGAACACCATGTCGGAAAATTTCAGAGAACATGCTCATATCCGCCATTTGTACAGATTGTTGTTTTGGATTTTACAGCGAGGAACAGGTGAACATTTTCACCAAGATTCGAAAGGAATTGAAAGGGAACACCATGGTGTTAGGACTGTTAACATCATGGCTGAGTACTTTTGATACTTGAAATAGAAACGTACTTCTCATGTTTATGGAAGAAGTGCCAATAAAATAAAATTGTAAATTAATATGAATTATAAATTGTTGGTAGTTCTTATGAAAAGCACGTACATAATATTTACAATTACGTAATTCTAATGTACACCACGCTCTTAGGCACGACAATTATCTTACAGAGGTGTACAAGTATATATAGGTAAGAAGTTAATATGAAAATTTTGTTTTAATTTGTATTAAAAAACGGACGTGATAGAAGAGAACTGATAACACATTTGGAACCAGCACTCTAAAAAAAAAGGAGGAATCAGCACTCAAAACTAAAACATAAAGAGCTGTTATCAAAATGCAGAGCAGTGTTATCAACGAACGGGTACTGTATGCCCACGACAAGAAGGCTAGAGGGGAATGAAGGGCATGAATAACATTAAGAATTATTTTTTTATTTTTAAATCATCCTTTATCAATAGGATTAATCCTTTTTCTCCAAGCAATTAAAGGTAATTTTCTAACCCCTTTTGTAAAAATTAAAGGTATAAATCATATAGATCCTGAAAAAATAATTACTCTATAGTACTTAAATAAATTAAAATAATAATTTAATCTATAGAGGGGGCTTGAACTGTGTATCTACTCCGGTAGCAGACCTGTTTACTAGGAAATGAGTGTATGAGAGTGCATATTTCTAGCTATGGGTGAGGTATGTGACAACATTGTGTATTTTAAACGAGCCTAGCATCCTTGTCATACTCGGAAACTAGGCATAAACACCGTGCGGGAAGCACAAAATGATTACGCTACACATTCCTAAGACTTGCCTTCTTGTCCTCGGCATACAGTACTGCCAGCTGTGCTAGTGTGAAAAGCACAATAACGAATTGCAGTGCTCATTTAAGAGTGCTGTGGTCGTTTGCTACAGATTACCACGGGGAAAAAATTGTCTGTTAAACGTTTATTTCCTGATTAAGACAGTGAACTAAGTCACTTGCAAGTGACAAGCTCTTAAGCTTTCTCAGGCTTTAGTGCTTCATTACCTGGTTACTTCATTTGATCAGTAGATAATATACAAGTCTCACATTGGAAGAACAAAATGGATTTAACAGAGGGAGATCCTGTGACGATAACATGTTTATCGTTAAACAGCTGATCAAAAAACATAGGGAATTTAATAAAGAAACATATGTGGCGTTTATTGATTGTTAAAAAGCTTTTGATGGAGTGAACCGATGCAAAATGTGGCAAATATTGGAAAAAAACAGGATACCCACAACAACTTAAAACAATGATTTAATACTTCTACTTCAAAAATAAATATGAGGACCAATGGTAAAATTTCAGCAAATATTCTTACTAATCAGGGTGTCAGACAAGGGTGCACTTTTGAGTATTTATTTTGACGATCTAATTTAGAAATGGAAGCAAATAATGAATGTAGGTTTTAAAATTTCAAACAACTTATTAAATATTTTATTGTTTGTCGACCATTTGGTTGCTATACAAAATAGCGAGTCTACCCTAAAAAATATATTTTTAAACTTAGTGAACTTTGTAAATAATATAATATTAAAATTTCTTTTCTAAAAACAAAGGTAATGGCATTCATTGGAGAAAAAAATCCATTAGAACAAAAACAGTTGTAAATAACCGTTGTATAGAACAGGTGAGTCATTTTAATTATTTAGGAACTGATGTCAGTTATGCAAGGAATATGAAGTGGACAATAAAGTATCAAAATTTCAAAGAGTGTGTGGAATAATAAATAGGACATTTAGAAACAAAATACCAAAGGAAACAAAATTAAAGTTGTACAAAGTTATGGTTGCACCTATACTAGCATATAGAAATGAAACTTATACATTAACTAAAAAGCAACAGAGTAAAATACAGACTTCAGGAATGAAATTCTTAAGAAGTGTGAAGGGATGTACAGAGAGAGACTGAATAACAAATGAAAGTATAAAAGAAGAGTTACGAATTATTAATATGAATGACAGGTTTAAAGATTTCACACAAAAGTGGAAGAAACATGTTGAAAGAATGCCAGAGATCAGACTTCCAAAACAAATAATGAATTATCACCTAAAGGTAGAAGACCGGTGGGCAGACCCAGGAAACGAAGGCTGGAGGACTTTGAAGGCGGTTGATTGCCTATGCTATGAAGTGAAGAAGATAATATACAAAATGTGACTCTGCCAGTACAATGGCCAGAATGCCGTCTTATCTCACGTTTTCCAATCCTTATACCAACATAAGCAACAATACATGGAACATTGTAGACAGCCTTAAATTTGACGTGTCCCAATATAGAACGGGTACAGCACTGGAAAAGAACGGCTGGAAGAGATGAGAAAGGTGTCCTTTCCAGATACATAGCGTTTGTATCTTATGTATACAATGGAGTGGCAAATCACAAACTCTGTAATACCAATCTCAACAGGAGTTTTTTTAAGTACTCTCTCTTGTCTCAAGCTTCTCGATACTCAGCAGCCAATCAAGAGACAACAGAGAATGAGTAATAGCGGGTCATATTTCAAGCTAAACTTTCAATTGAGATATATTGAAACTGCATTTCTCTTAACACTCTTTTTCTCAAAAACCAATTGATGCAGAGACTCTACTAAAACACTTAATAGTTCGTTGTTGATGAAGGAATGTCAAACTATCTCCATCATCTTCTACTTGCGTTATCTGCTCCCGCAGAACATTTCTGTATCAAGAGAAAGTAACAGATAATTTGTTTAACTCATAGCAATATTACACATTTAAATAGGATAGATTTTAATGCGAGGGTGAATCAAAAAGTAAGTTTCACTTGCTCGCCACAAGAGCATGCTGTTGTCGTGACGGCGGCCAATGTGTAGCAAGCTACAGTAACTGCTGACACATCCGATAGGTAGGGTGGTGTGGTGTCTCGTCGTGTTGTGTGAGCAGAGCAGGCCTGGTTCAATGGCATGTCACTTCAACTTGGAGGTGCTTGCAACAGTCAGTTTTCTGTGGGCTACACAGCTCAGTTACTTGGACATTCATTGTGAAATCGCTGCTCTTTATTGTGGGCATGCAATTTTTCACCACAACACCTCTCACGGCCCACCAAACGTCGGAACTGCTACAGCGATTCAAGTGGGAGGTAAGACAACATCCCCCGCACAGTTCAGACTTAGCGCCATGCGATTACTATGTATTTAGTAAGGTGAAAAAGGATTTTGATTGTCGACAATACCCAAATAATGAGGAGGTGCAAGCAGCTGTACCCAGCAGGTAATTACACAGCACTGGAGGTGATCTCTACACATCCGGAATCGAAAAGTTGGTTGCCCGATCCGATAAATGTTTACAGTCTCTTGGGGACTGTGTGGAAAAGTGAGCTTACATTGTATGTTGCCATAGCTGTGTTGCCTATGTGAATATTGTTTAATAAATGGCCATAACTTGAAGGTGCAGGTTACCTTTTGATTTGCCCTCGTACATTAGGGAATGCTGTATCATAACGTTAAGCAAAACTGTGGCTTCAATTTTATGAGAGAGAAAGAAAAATATAAGAACTGAAATATTCATAACTCAGTTGTTTAGTTCAAGGACATGAAAGAGAATGACTGTATTAAAATGTAGGAAAAATCCTAACCCCACATTTCAAGCAATTTATGAAAAAATGGGGCCAAAATGTGAATATCCTTATAATTATTGACACTGTACATTTTATAAAATTTATTTTAAATAACCCCTTTGTGTTCTAAATCATTTACAAGATATCCGTTATTAATAGTTCGAATTAATCACGATTTATTGAAACGTATACCTTGCGATGGTTTCCAAATTGCTATATTTACGTTGACAACACATTTTCTAACCTTATTTTATGAAATAATAGACGTAATTAGCATTGACAGGCAACAAAATAGGAGACTAATTCCTGACCCTACAGTCTGTTTTGAAAAAAAAAAAAATGTAGACCAAATTAAGGAGACTGATAAGGGAAAAAAACTACATTTTGAGCCTTGTATTTCTCATTTAAGAGACAAATGCAACATTTCAAATTCGGAAGTGATTGGTCACTTTTTTGCACCCGTGGAGTGATAACTAAATTTACTATTAATTTGTTCCGACGTTTTCAATTGCAATTAAGTGTTTTAGGAGATATTGGTTTACAAATTATTCGCGATTCTTTATACATTTTCACAGTCATTTATCTGTATGCTTCACTAAATTAAATAAATAAATAATTCTAAACTGGTTAACTGCCCTATTTCCAAATTTTATAATAATGTTCTACACTACTACATTATGCGATTTTTTATTCTTTAGCATTCATATTTAAAATTGTCTTCTTTTACAGATCTAATAGCAGACGTGTCTTTATGACGGTCCTAAAATAAGACAGCTATCGAGCTACTGGATTTTCTGTATTTCCCTTGCAGCTACAAGAATACTAGCAATAATTTCTGCAAAGGTTTTTCTCAACTGATATGAAGAAATATAGTTTGTAGGAATAGTTAGTACAACAGAGAAAGTTATGTGAGTGTAATACATCAGAGTTTTAAACTTACCTTTACAAACACACCTTCAGTTGTTCTTAATATTTAGTGTGTATCTTGGGAAACATATTTTGTGCTGCATTTGAACATATTAGGCTTGTGATGAAAACGCACGCCTGTGTAACAGTTGTATATTTTTGAGAGAGAGAGAGAGAGAGAGAGAGAGAGAGACAGACAGACAGAAACTAGATGTGCAGTTGATTTTTATTATTCTCTCGCGCGAAATAAAAAATTTAGCAGAAAACTGATTGTCTTGTTTGTTTTGTAACTAGCTTAGAGCTTCCTGTAATTCTTAAACGCCGCGATCACAGTGAACACTACTACTATTACGTAGCAGCACTAACCGTCAAATGTAGCACAACAGTTCATTAGAATGAAGTGGATATAAACGCGGTGTTTATGGCATTGCCTGTCAAACACCGGTATTGCATAACTTCTGAATCCGCAGGATGACTGGGATCGACCCGTATATTTGAACGCTAATAGCGAACTGGGTAACAATAATTTATAGTATAAATCAGAGTTGGGCATTACCTGTGTCACATTTGTGCCTGCTGTGGTGTGTCAAACTCCCTTCATGAGCTTCTTCCACCTCGGTGCACCTATCCTCTTTCGGTATTACCCACTATATTAAATGAATGCTTAATTGTGGATAAACAAAATAATTTTACATGTGCGAATTTTTGTGAACATTGGAAAGAGTTACACTTTTTGTGCTATCAAACTTTAGATATTTTGGATGTTATTGCGCGTTTGTCGTAGTGAATCAAGTATTCGATGCATAAGGCCTTATACACTCTAAATCAGCCAATGATGGCATAAGCAGATGTACTACCTACATTACATAGTCACAAAAGTTTAGTATCCCAGCATTGGTAGCAAGGAGCGTGTGTTTTCTTGTTATGTTGAAAGTCTAGCAGCAATCTTTTTCAGATAACGCTAGAATTGCTGATGCCAACAGCACTCACGGGGACTGAACACCGCACGTACTAAAATGGACGACTCGCATGCCACGAGGTGTATAGGTTATGTAAGAATTTTGCAAAATTTTACGCTTAGTTTTTACTTTCTCTCTACGTATAGGTAAGGGAAGTATTGTATTCGACCCAAAACTTCGATGTCGAGATTTCACCGGAAGTAGGCTTTGAGGCCCCCTGAACCCAAAAAAAGTATTTTAAAAAAATGTTCGTGTATATGCGTATCTGCCGGTGAACAGCATAAATGAAAAGTCGGTTAAAAACCAAAGGTGGCATTTAAATTTAATATCTTCCAAGGACGCAACACTAAGTTTTTTAATTTTTTTTGAGTGAACCATTTCGGAGATATTCCTTGTTATTTGTGTTTTGCAATACTTAAACTTTTCTCAAATGGAAGGTCGTTATTCACTTTTTTATCTCTTGGCCGTGTAGAGAGAACGAAGTTTCAAAGCCTTCATTAGGCGTCCAGCTTTGAAATATTTGACTATCGCTCAAAGCCTACTGTATTCCCATATTCCCCTTTTACCTGCAAGAAAATTAGCAAAAATTAGCAATAAGATAATTTCTACAAATGTTTTTTCTTGGCTAACATAAGAAGATATAGGAATAAGAGTTTGTAAGAAGAGCTATTACAAGATTAGAGAAAACTATGTGAGTGCAACACTTCGGATTTCTTCACACATGTTTATTGCATCAAGAGCCTGATTATCCATCTTGCAAGTAGGAATCAATTATAAGGTCTGTGGGTTTTGGCCCTTTTTATGTTGGATTTTGTGTACAGTCCATTTAAGGAGAAAAAAGAGACTATCGGAGGGGGAAAGAGGGAATATAGGATGATAGCTGGGGTACAAGGCTAGTGGCAGCAAATCCCCGGAGGTTAACTTTATCCCTTATCTTTTGCCAAGCACTCAATAGTGGGCTAATGCCTCTGTCTCCGAGGGAGAAGGTTAAATCGATTCAAAGGCAACAAAACAGCCCAAGATAAACCCACCTTCCTCACACATACACAGCGTTGACACGGTCTCAGAGACAATGTGGCTTTGTGTATACATCTCTGTTTCAGATAGCAAGCTCGTGATGTTATCGCTATAAATGTCTATTATTCCATTTATGTTAAACCACTTGCTTCCGAGGATAATTAAGTCACAGGTTCATAAAGTGTTGCTGATTCACGTTTTCTTATTGCCGATGTTTAACCCAAAGCAATTGAATTTTCTTCTCACTAACTTTTGTCACAAAAATATGCACATTATTCTCTTTTGTGTAACGATTATTGCATTTTCATCTTCTTGTTCTGCTCCTGCTTCTTCTCCTTCTCCTTGTCCTTCTCTTCTTCGTCTTCGTCTTTATTATTAATTATTATTAAAATTATTAATTATTAAAATTATTATCTATTAAAGTTATTAACTTTTACAATTATTAATTATGATGATTATTATTATCATCATCATATTATACTAGTTACCTTGTAACAGAGCTCCTCACTTTTAGTGTTTTAAGTTGTTCAGAGAAGAGAGCTCATTGGAAGTATGTAAAATTCAAACAGGCCCCCGAGAGGGAGGTTGGAGGTGAGAACCTTGTCTCTTTGGAGACGCGTTAGTAATTAACTGCTGCTTCTCCAGCACCGACCTTCAGTCGGCGTTGTCGTTAGCTGGTGCCTGTGATGTGTAAAATCACAAGCAGGCAGTGACTATCCAGTGAGGAACACAAACAGGCGATTCCATTACAATTTCCAAGTCATACCTTGAATATTCTGCAAATACCCTCTTCATTCTGAGTGATTTTTGCATAAATAGTAAACAGTAAAAGACAGAGAAAACGCTTACTAAATTAAAAAAAAAAAAAAAGTGGTTCTCGTTAAAACACTCAATTTACGTAAAATACTTTTTTCTTTCGAGTGAACCATACCCGTGATATTCTTTATTATTAGTTTGAATTTGCCAATATCTATACTTTTCTCAAATACGATTATGTTATTCCATTCTTTTTTCATCTCTTGCCCTTGGAAATGGAACGGAATTACCTCCTCTTTCGCAAACCTTGCACACCGCAGCGATAGCAGAAGGCAGCGTCCCTGCGGTCTACGGTCTCGTACAGCCGGCTCCATATGTTTTCCCACAGACGAAAGGGTGTAGAGGCAAGAGACGAAGAACTTTCTTATGAATTACTTGCGCCTAGCCCGGGACGGCTTTCGTGTGGTGAGCGGGTAGTAAGCAAGAAGCTAAATACTTAATTTCATTCTTTCCAAACGAAGATCACCATATTATTTTCTGCACGTATTTAAATAATATTTCTTTTTGTGGTAGCGTTAATGGTATTTCAGAAACATGTTTAAACAATTATTTAAACAATAATACATATAATGTATTTCTCGTTAATAATATAATAGTGATAATAATTGTTATAATCATTTTAACCATAGATACGTCATGGGCTACTCTACGTGTATGCATTTTGGATGTGCAGTTGTAAGACATTTAGTACCCATCAATGTTAAAGAATATACATATAATTCTTAAGCTTTTCAGTAATTAAAAGAAATAAGAAACGTGTGATAAGCATAACATAATGTTTATTTACCATAAAGGTGGGCAGAAGAAAACGCTTACTTTCTAAGTTGATTATATTTTATACGTCCATTGACACGTATCACACAATATTTAGTCAAAATGTGACATTTCTACACACTTGGCTACCTCAGCTATTTAAGCTAGAGTTTGAAAATGGGGAAACGAAAATCCAATGCATAATAGTAGGAAATGTGGGAAGTAACTGTCGTTGAGAAAATTTACACAACAGTTCATATTATTTGCAGTTCAATTAAACTGTTCATACATCGATTTAAAAATGTAGTATATTAACATTATTTAAACTTTTTTAAAGTTTAATTTCATTATAGAGTGATAAAATGCCTCTGATGCCAAATATTAAGTTTCCATCCTCGCTGTGAGTTTGTTCTGGATTTATAACGTTAATGTTGTTTTCTTTACACTAGGATAACTTTCTTACGATCAAGTCTAAGAGGAATGTTGGAATGATATTTTCTTTGGACTTACGAGCATCTTGCATCCCTCATCCTTGTAGACAGGTGGCAAGTCGACCGTTGAGACCACCTGGCATAACTTGCCGATAAACCATCCTCCCTTATCGACACGGCTAGGAACACGTGGCTCGGAAAACATTTGGAGCCGACTCCCATCCCCTTTGCAGGCTTACACATCCCTATGGGAGGCCCAGGACTAGAAGACTGTCTCCGATCTATAGAACGGAGTTTACAAAGAACATGCTTTTTCCGTGCCATGTAACACCAAGACTCCCACCGATATTTACAATCCTGAAACAGCCAAGCAAGTTGAAGCAGGTCGAAGGTTAAATGAAAAGAAAAATGAAATAGAGGAAACGAATTTCGAAGTTTGTAATAAACCTTCCCGACATTCGCCAAGCGATGCACGAATCCCTCGAAAAACCTCATGGGTCAGGAAGGTAAGCCGTGGGGCTCGATCCCACGACCTCCCAAATATGAGTCATAAACGTTACCGTGGCGCCACACAGCGAGATAGCTCCTTAGTAAACCAGTGAGGTTCGCATTTTGGGAAGTGTCGGGTTGGATTTCCATCGACCGCACACTCTGATCTTGGGTGTTTGTGGGTTTTGCTGTTCGGTAGGCGAATGCTGGTGTGCTTTCTCATTTAGCACGATTTGATTTCCCCCATTTCCGTTTCATTCCGTTTCCTTCTCATGTTTCAGGTGTACTACTATGTTTTGTGGTGTGTGGTGGTGCCAGATGATGCAGTTGCTTGCTCCCCCCGTGAAAACTAGGCAGCTCTCTAGGCAGCTCCAGTAGTGCATCGGGTCTTCGACCCAGGTACTGTCAGGGACTACCCCACGTTTCTGTGGCCTGTCTCCTTGAGGCCTGTAGATCTGTAGTGATTCCTCCCTTCCTCCTGTGAAATGGTAGCCGCAACAGATCTCAGTAGCTCACAGTGTGTGCGGTTTCCCGGGTTGCGTTTTTTTACCCGGGTTAAATTATTTTAGGTGTGCGTATATTGATTAAGAATGAGTAACACAAAATGTAGCACATCAAATATTTTTTCATACAATGTAGATAAAATCCATAGTGATAAACTAGGAGAGGAAGATTACTTCCTTCTTGTGTTCCTCGGGACACTGGCCTCTCCCAAGTATCATTTTAACCACCATCTGCGTTTTGTTATTGATAAATACAGTATTGAAGGCGTTTGTCTTACATTGGCCTGTATTTTCTATGGAAAAGCAACCACTTATAGTCCATAGAATTGTGAACGAAAACTCAAGCTTCCTTAACCAGAATTTCATTTACGAATACATGCTTGTGTATTTATATCCAGGTCTTGTAAATACGTAAGTTTTACTAACGTAGAAGTTGAAATTAGAAAATTACTTATAGCTTAGACCGCCTCCGTAGCGCAGTGGTAGCACGCCAATCTCTGGCGCGTAGGACCCGGTTTCGATCCCGGTACCGGCATGGATTTGTACCCCACTGGGAGGCCTGGTACGGAGTGCACAGTACCGTTAGGTCCCTGAGGGGACAATTGAGTACTATCCTGACAGAAAGGTAGCGTCCCTAAAAGATCAAATAGTGGCCTTACAGTCGAGGGAGTCAGCGTGCTGACCCCAGCCTGCCCCAAGCTAAACTCCGTGAACTTGGCTTCGGCTTGAGGACGCAGCGGCCGGGAGATGATGGTAATCGCTGCAAAGAGGAGACGCCCTAGGGAGGGACTTATAGACTATGAACAGTGATTTTCAGTGATGAAAGAATTATAAAAATAGGTCGTTTAATTTTAGAGATTACAACATGTTCACATAGTACACAAGTAGTTTTCTCCTTATAAAAATTAGTGTACATGGAGTCGTAAAACTATCGCAGGCTGCCGTAGACTAAGAAGGAGTAGCATATAGTAGCCTCCCTGGTAGATTTGGTCAGTTAAGAACCTACTCACATTACCTGTACGTTAGGTGTGTTGCATGCCTATCGGGCGTTACTTCATATCGATTGCGTTGTTTACGTTATGTGATCATATTTTACTAGATTCCTCTAGACACCGAAAGTGTTGAATTTTGAAGGTTCTTGAAACTGAGAGAGGGTATACGAAGGGCCGCTACAGAACATTTGGAATTTCCTCTACGTACACTACATCTGAGATTGAAGACACTGATAGTGAACCGAAAAGTACAGTTCTTATTTGAACTGTAGTGACCAAATTTATGATCACAGTTTTTGGTGAGTGTTATGTTTGAATTTTTCATTACATGTCTTAATTCGTTGTGTTTTTATTATATTTCTTTCTCTATCAATGCTGCCAATACTACCGGTGATCCTACCATTTACTATGCGATTTATGTGTAGTGTGTTTAAAAATAAAAGCAGATTTCACTTTTGTATTACGGAAAAGCTATCAAGGATAGAACCACATTGCGCATGTCGCTGAATACAGAAAGGTTCCAAGAAGACGAATGAGATGGGCCTCCGGTACAGTGATACGCAATGTGTTTCCACCCCTAACAGTTTTTTCGTAATACAAAGTTGAAATCTGCTCCTTCATTTTAAACACACTGTACTGTGCCAAAACTACCCAACCATAGTTTTGATAGAGCGCAATTCTAGTACAGAACTAGAGATTGTATTTTGATTTAATACTTAGTTTTCTAGAGAAAGTTTATTGTGTTATTAAACTAACTTCTTGTAAAGCAATGATATGTAGTGAAAATGGCCTGAGCTGTTATATAAGTTCAGTGAAACAACACAGAACGTGGCACAAATTTGCATCTACACATCAAAGCGATAACCTTAACAGGTAAATCAAAGAGCATTCCTTTCGGTTGTGTGAACTCTTGCTGTCAGGTGTAGGACATATTCTAAATTACAACGTGTTATTTACGATTACGTTCGTTTAACAAGGCGCTCAATTTGCAGTAACCACGTGAGTCAATTTGCAGTAATCTGCAATTACAAGTGAGCTACCTGCTCGTGCAACACGCAACAAATCATTGCTCACACGTTACTCGGATTTGCATGATTAAGCTTGATGCACGTATTAGGTTGTAACTTGTTGTAGCATGAATCTGCCAGAGGGCACTCGTGTTTAACAGACGTGCTCTCAACAATCCTTGATGGATTTATCGTTTTTCACTACTTCATCTTCCCAAGACTTGGAAAATGTGTGAACACATCAACATCATTTCATTATCTTCGTTAGCAGCAACAAGGATCCAACATTTTTCGAAGATAAAAGTCCAGTGATGCCCAACGTTTGCGAAAGAGGGGAGGTTGGATTTATCTCCTTCCACTTTATGCGGACTGTGCCACTCAGGCGTGCATTATATTGCAGTGGCAGTTTGGCTATGCGTAAGTTGCGTTTAATTTACGAAGACACTTTCAAATCTTATGCGATAAACATCTGTTCATTAGTGACTTCTTTGGCACTGCTTACGTATAAGAAGTGACAAAGTCGAAGTGCATAGCCTTAGAAGATCCACTAAGTGATCGTCGCGTATCATATTGTGATACAAATAATGTAGTTCAATTTGGAGAAACTCTGTTCGCAAATACACGTAGAGCTATACTCACTCTTATACACACTATTCTTCCAAATACTTATTTCTCTATCTACTACGTTTTAATCAACATAAGCATTTTTAGAAATTAACTTATTAGCCATTTTCTTGTACGTGAAAAGGGAATGTGGGAATACAGTGGGCTTTAAGCGATAGTGAAATGTTTAAGAACTGCTTCCTATGCGATGCCTTTGAAATTGCGTTCTGTTTGCAAGGCCAAAATGTAAAAAAATCTGATGAGTTGCACTCACATGACTTTCTCTACTCTTGTACTAACCATTCTAACAAACTCTTATTCCTATATTTCCATGTTAGTTAAGATAAACATTCGTACAAATTATCTTATTGCTTATGTCCTTGTAGGTGCAAGGAAGATATTAGAATACAGAAGGCTTTGTGCGAAAGTCAAATCTTTTTGACCTTTGAGATTCCGTTCTCTTTGCGCGATTAACATATAAAAAAATGAACAACGTTGTTGCATTTCGCTGAAGTTCTAACTTTTCCGAAACTCACACACATAACAAGGAATATCTCCGAAATGGTTCACCCTACAAGAAAATTTATTGAGGCATAAATTGTGTATTTTACCAAGATCTACATCTTTTGTATTGTATGATTTGGTCTATCTCTAACGGTTTACGAGTTATGCAAAAGTCGTCCAGAGTAAATACGACTACAGGGGCTATAGCCAGAAAATTCAAGATATACATTTCATTTGTCATAAAAGTATCTCAAACATATGGCATTTTAATCAAAATAGTTAGAGCCATTTTCAAGAAAATCAAAATTTTTTGAAGAATTTTCCATGTAAAGGGTAGTTTAGGGTGGGGCTATTTTCTTCAAAATCTTCGTGTCACATCCTTGAGCGACATTAAACTTAAAAGCCAACTATGATTCTTCATCTAATTTTCGTTTTTGAGTTATGCTGTCCACAGCCTGACGGACTGACACACAGACACACAGACACACACGGACCTTTTTCTAAAAATGCTTTTTTTGGATTCAGGAGGCCTCAAAACATATACTTGTGGTGAAATCTCGACATCGAATTTTTGGGTGGAATACAATACTTCCCCTACTTACCAGTAGAGAAAGTAAAAAGAATGACATATGCCTATTTGAGAAAAGTATTTGTACTGGCAAGTTCAAATAAATGACAAAGAATATTTCGGAAATAGTTCACTCAAAAGGAAACAAAAAATTGGCATCAACTGTGTTTTGACGAGATCCACATTTTTACTTTCTCTACTGGTAAGTAGGGGAAGTATTGTATTCAACCCAAAAATTCGATGTCGAGATTTCACCGGAAATATATGTTTTGAGGCCCCCTGAATCCAAAAAAAGCATTTTTAGAAAAAGGTCCGTGTGTGTGTGTCTGTGTGTCAGTCTGTCAGTCTGTGAACAGCATAGCTCAAAAACGAAAAGTCGGTTAAAAACCAAAGTTGGTATTTAAGTTTAATGTCTTTCAAGGATGTGACACGAAGATTTTGAAGAAAATGGCCCCACCCTAAACTACCCTTTACATGGAACATTTTTCGAAAATTTTGATTTTCTTGAAAATGGCTCTAACGATTTTGATTAAAATGTCATATGTTTGAGATATTTTTATGACAAATGAAATGCATATCTTGAATTTTCTGGCTATAGCCCCTGTAGTCGTATTTATTCTGGACGACTTTTGCATAAGTGGTAAACCGTTAGAGATAGACCAAATCATACTGTACAAAAAATGTAGATCTTGCTAAAATACACAATTTATGTCCGAATAAATCTTCTTGTAGGGTGAACCATTTCGGAGATATCCCTTGTTATGTGTGTGAGTTTCGGAAAACTTAGAACTTACGTGAAAAGGATCATCGTTGTTCATTTTTTATATGTTAAGTGGGCAAGGCAACAGAATCCCAAAGCTTTAAAATATTTGACTATCGCACAAAGCCTACTGTATTCTAATATTCCCCTTGTACCTACAAGGAAATAAGCAATAAGATAAGTTATGCAAATGTTTATCTGAAGACGAAGAAGATATAGGAATAAGGGTTTGTAAGAATGGTTAGTACAAGAGTAGAGAAAGTCATGTGAGTGCAACACATCAGATATTTTATTTAGTAACCCGCTGTCTGTCTCTTACTTTTTACTTTCTTTGTTTCTTTCTTTCCCTGACTACCACCCCCCCCCCCTTTATGAAGGACTTACACACCCTAGGACTTACAAGCCAGTGCCTAGGGTCAGACGCCTGTCGGGGAGCACAAGAACCTATGGACCGCAAAGAGAGAAGACCTGGAAGCGGGTGGTCAGCCAAGCACCATGTATGATAGTGAGGAAGAGGATGATATGAAATGCAGGCGAAATGGATGATTGGAAAGGTAATAATGGAGCAATTGGTGGAATGAGTGGCGGGGGAAGCCGGAGAACCCGGAGAAAACCAGCCCAGACGCCGCTTCGTCCACGACGAATACCACATGCGCGTCCCTGGGATCGAACCCGGGCCACCTAGGTGGTAGGCGAGCGGTCTAACCACTCAGCCACGGCGCCGCCTTCTTAGTTTTTACCATTTATGCAAAAATCATCCAGAATGAAGAGGTCTTCTGAGGACAATTCCAGAAAATTCAAGGCATGACTTAGAAACTGCCATGGAATCGCCTGTTTGTTTCCGTCACTGGATACTGACTGTCTGAGTGAGCCTGAACGCGGATTCACCCTCAGACTCAAAGAGGTGGTGGGGGAATAGCAGATAATTACGTAAGCGTCTTCAAAGAGACATGGTTGGACATTGCTGATAAAGTCACTTACGCAACAGAGCGAGCAGGAGAATGCTCAATGAATCGCAGCACAATTGAATTTATCAAGCCACTGTCCTGGTACGTCTTAAATGTCTAAATAAACTTATATTTTCAACAACTGGACAACACATACAAATATAAAACTGGTACTGCATCTGCTATTTTGTACCATGAATTCTGCATCACAACAAAGTATATTGGAGCTATAATTCTTTTCTGTGTAGAGAGATAAACCTAGCCTATTCTTTAGGGGAAGGTTTGCTCTGGATTTGGTACTATTCTTAAGTATGTCAGTTGCTCTATACACAAGCCATGTAGTTCCATTTTTTGCATATATTGAGGGTTTGGTTAATAAACAAAAGTATTGCATACAAGTGGATCGGTAAACTTACAAGGCGTTCATCTACATCTGTAAAACCGATCGAGATGGCTCCGTAGTGACGTTTGATGTCATTCCACCCCAGGCGATTGCCCAATCTGACCCTGGGAGTGTAGGCAAATACAGGGGTGGTAGCTCTAGTACCACGGCTTTCCTGTACTTCATTTACTGTACTTATCTCAGTCATCAGCTTTTTCAGATTTGATGTTCGGAGTGTTACGGCTGGGCGGTGGTGAAGTGTTTAATGAAGGTTTCTTCCTGACGTCGATTGGACTACTAATGGACCCTCTCTCTATGAGCCGTGGCTCTCGGGCCCTGAACGGCATGAGATGCATTCAATCTGGAATTTTTAGGGACCTCGTCTATGCTTGCGCTCTTTTCTCCCGGATATGGAGAACTTTTAGATCTCTCTCTCATCACTTCCTTGTAGTAGTCACATTCGAATCACAATGGGCCACATTGACCTGTATCCTGTGTGAGGTATTGCGCCTTGGTGTCGCCATGTGTACCTTTACACCCTGCAAAACTTTAATCCTGATATCATAAAAAGTTTGAGATGAGAGTAAAGAAAAGCATAAGGAAACTTTAAATACTTCCAAGAATAACAGGTGAAGAGTAAAACATTTTGTATTTTCAAATTAAATGTATCCTCGTGAAAATTACTCTATACCTGTAGGTTCATTATTATTTTAGATTATTAGCAGCTTTTACTGAAAGAATTAACTTCAGCGCACCAAAAATATAAAAAAATACAGTTTCTGTGGGGAGGGGTGGGTCTTTAGCACAGGAATGCTGCATATAAATACGTTGGAGAATGTTATTTTGAAACAGGTGCCGGCATTTTTGAAACCCACGATTGACTGGATAAACAATCCACAGTAAGCATATCATTTTAATGGCAAACATTCCAGTGTTTTATAATCCTAAAGGTTCCTTTATAATTGCTTTCGGATCCCTTTTAAGTGAATTAAAACACAATCGCTGGCTTAAAATAGGCTCTTAAGTCAGATATTTACCTTATACTCTATAAATACTTTAAGCTCACAAACGTTTTTACAGATGAATGGGGAAAACTTTCACTGAGCTCGTAAAGGCTTACATGCGATAAATTCAGGAACATCTGTAGCCAATTTTAAATCATTCGTCCACCAGCTTCCATCATTACGGTGTTTCATATAGGCTGGACTTTGAACATTTTAAATAAAACAAAACATGTAATTAAATAAATACACATCTAATTTTTCTCGTCACACTTATACTTAACAATCAATCAACATCCCTTAGATAGTCCTATGTAAAATATACAGTTATTTTGAAAAACTAATCGGTGAAATTAGAAGCAAAACCCAGAAAAAGCATCTGGCCATTTTTACGTTCTCAGCTATTACGTACTTACACAAACTAGAGGGAGAACTGTATTCCATCTAAACTTTGATATCAATATTTCATTGAAAATGCAAGGTTTGAGGGCCGGTGAAACAAGAAAGGTGTCTGTGCGTGGGGGCTGAGGGGGTGTGTCTGTGTATATCTATGAATAGTGCAACTCAAAGGCTATTTGGTAAAATACCAAACTTGGTACTTTATTTCAGGATCTTCTAAGGATGCGAAACGAAGATTGTTAACAACATGACTCATCGCAGACTAAATGGAGAAATTTTCAAAGTGGCTCCAATGAATTCGACTAAAATGCCACATGCATTTTTACTACAAATGAAATGTATATTTTTAATTATCTAGGAATGCCCCCCATAACTCTCTTTGTTCTGAATAATAATTTTCGCATAACTGGCAAACTGTAACAGATAGAAGAATATGGAAGAAATAAAAATGTAGATCTCGTTGAAGTACACAATGTATGGCAAATGGCTTTGTTTTATGGAGTTACCCATTGCGGAGATATTTCTTGTTGTAGCTTTGAATTTTCAAATATAATTCTCTCAAATATGGATCATTGTTTTTTGCCCCTCTTGATCATGCAGAGGGAACCGAATTCCAAATCCTAAATTCTGTATAATATGTTTATTTCAATATGAAGTTAGTAGAAGAATAAGCTTTTGTAAACCGAGCGGAATGGCTCAAACGGTAACACCTGTGGCCCACATTCAGGAGGTCGCGGGTTCGATCCCCGTGGCCACGCATTCTGACATTGCTATTTCCGTGGTTTCCCAAAGCACTTAGGCGAATGCTGGGGTGCATTATTTCATACCACGGTTTACTTTCCATCCTTCATTCCATTTCCTTGTCGTCTTTCAGGTGTGCTTTCAAGCGGTGCTGAACAGATAGCGCGAATGCTTGGGCATGCTAACTGCTGTTGTCAGCGCTAAGTGGCGTTTGGGCGGCCGCTGTCCTCCGTCGGGGGGAGGGGACGTCTTTGCAATACCGCAGTATGTAGTGGCTCCTCGACGGGGCCTGGCGCAGGGATGAAAATCTCAGCATTTGTTAGGGACTTCCGCGCGTCTCTGTGGCCTCTCTGTCCGCAGCACTTAGCCTCCCTTGGCTTCTTCATGTCATCCCTCCCTCCTGGCTGGTGCTAGCTACAGTAGATCTATATAGGCTGCAGTACCCAAACCCCCTTCCCCTCCTGTTATATAGTCTATATCTATATACCAGTGTGATAAATTGCAACAGACAAAGTGTCGCTACTATTTGATCATCCATCGCAAAGTAGCTTTCTAAAAAAGTCAAATTTATTCCAGCACCATTTCTGCGAAAGAAATATCAAGCCATTCAACTCACCTCTGAGCGTGAGTTTGACAAGAGCCGTGACTGTGAATGAATGAATGTTAAGCCTATTATTAAAATGTACGTACACACCTGCCTCAATCCAGGTTTTCGCTTATTCAGACACAGGAAAATAACATTTCAAGTGACTGTTCTCCTGTGTTACGAGAGTGCAGGAAAATCTAGTTTAAAAACCCATTTGGAATTACAAAACTTTCCATCTAATGCAATAAGAATCTAAAAGAAAGTCGATGAGGTACCCCGCCCACACCTCTTCCACTTCCTCGCCGTTTATTCAAATGGGCCGCTATGTAAATGACGACTTTTGGAACGGGATAAAAATGGGGAGGCAGAGAATTTGCTCCAGACAATTCTCTCAGATTGGAAACCATGGAGGGGGCGAAAAAAAGGTCCTGTCACATGCTACTATTCTTTCGACGTCTCTTTATTCTCATCGAAGAGCAGGTGTTCTGTGGGACAGAGTAGATTTTCACAATGATTACATTTCATCTTTCATGTTATACTGAAATCTCTAAGAAAGAGATCATTCAACTTTAACACGTAAGTATTACATATAATTAGTTAGGTTTAATACCTGTTACGCGCAAGGGTCTGAGAACTCCTCAAAAGTTTAATTTGTTTATAGATCCAATGAAAAGCAGTCTTGTTTGGAACATAACTGGATTACTACCCACGCTTATTTGGAGCTCTTTTATACCATTCTACTTTTCATATATCTTATACCAAATCGATATTCCTCAGATATGAATTAGTGCATAAAATACCTTAATGGCACTGCCTGGTCGTCAACAATAGGTTCATTTGATTTGTTGTTTTAATTATCTCTCCACATACATTTTGCATTCCACTCAAAACTTTCATATCGAGATATCACAGGAAATACTGATTTTGGGACTCAAGGACCCCCCCCTCCCAAAAAAAGTTGAGAAAAGCCCATGTGTGAGTGAGTGAGTGAGAGATAGTGTGTGTGTGTGTGTGTGTGTGTGTGTGTGTGCGTGTGTGCGCGCGCGTGTGCATGTGTATAGGAACATCATAACTCCAAAATAATAGTCGGTTAAATACCAAACTTGATATTTAAGCTCAGAACTTACCAGAAGTATACGGAAGCTTTTTGAAAATTTTGATTTCCTCAAACACTGCTCTAAGAATTTTGAAAAACATATTTAAGCCCCACAGGGCCCCACTACGGTAGGAACGGGTTTGGCGCACCCGGAGTCCCGAGTCATACTCTCGATTGGGTTCCTCTAAGGAGTGAGAGAGTTTATGCTAAACACCCAATCAACTTCGGTCCGCGTATGTGTTTGACCTTCAAAAGTGTACCTCCCTGATCAGAGTCTGATGGATAACCTATGCACCGGTTGTAGGTGGGTGAGGTGACGCAAGGGATGACTGGGTAACCGCGTAATTCCCAGTCCCTGGTCATCATTAGAGCCACAATTGTAGTCACCTTACCGTGTGCATGGGGTTGTTTCATTCAGTGCTGATGGCTGGCCTCTCGCTCTGGGCGAACACACTCACGGTATAACTGACACACGATGCGGTACTAAAAATTGGGGCTTTAGTTATAATGTAGGATCTGTATTCGTATCCGCTGATAAACGTTAGTCCCGAGGAGGGACCATTGCATGAGCTGATGCATCCTGAAGGCGATTGGGTCCCTCTGTCTATACACTGGGAGGTGTGAACCTAGGGTGAGTAAGGTCCAAGCCAGACTCTCACCTAAGCCGGGGTGGCGCCCAGGATGTGAGCATGCCATCGGAGACATTTGCAATGGTGGAGGAACAAAACGTCATGAGACATCCAAAACAAAGCCATATGTCGCAGAAGGTGATGGTGAAGGAAGTAGCTGAGTCGAGTGGTCCTCGCTACTTAGTAATCACTAGAACCGAGGAAGCAAAAACATTTACGTCGGTGAATCCATTCATAATTGAGAAGGGTCTTGCCAAGATAGCTGACCCAGTGAAAAACTACTCTAGATCTCGATCTGGGTTTTGAAGCTAATTCAACACCCAGTCGGCTTCTATATTGAAAGCCAATTTGTTAGGCAGCTATCCGGTGCAGAGCTGCACAAAAATCTCAACTCTTCCGCGTAGTGATAAACACCCATGTGTTGGACGGTATGTCCAACGAGGAAATCTAGGAGAACCTAGTAGATCAAGGTTTTAAAAAGTGTGAATTATATTTTTGTTTTTTAGTATTTAGATTTTTATAACTTGCAGAATATTATTGCTGTAAATATTTTTGAAAGTTAAACGAATAGGGATCTGGAATGTAAGCCCTGGTTTAAGTAATTGGGTGCCAGGGTTTATTATTGCAGGTTTTTATTTATTTATTTAGTAGATCAAGGTGTGACATCCCTGAAGAGTGTTCAGCGGAAAGAAGGTGGCGAATAGCAGTCCACTCGTACCCTGTTCCTTACCCTTGATCGGGTGGATCTCCCGCAAAAGATTAAGGCAGGATATGAGTCCATTGAAGTTTGGCCATACATCCTGAACCCATAAAGATGTTACAAATGCCAATGCTTTGACCACACAAGTGACTCCTGTAACGGTAGAGCTACCAGCATTGACTGTGGAGGCATCGTGCACGACGATGGCTGTACATCACCTCCTAGTTGTATTAACTACAGCGGAGAATATCCAGAAAGAGAATGCCCCCGTTATATGGAGGAAAGGGCCATCCAGGAGATCCGTGTTAGGGAGGTGTCTTTCTCAGAAGTCCGGAAACTGTCCGTTTGTTCCAACCTTCTCTCCCTAAGGCTGGTATCTATAGCTGGATTGCAACTAAACGGGTATTGCAACTCCAACAAGCGATCCAAACGGGACCCCATATTCAGTAAAACGTCTCGTAGCTAAGTCACATCCAAAGCGCTTATCATCGCCTAACACTGCATCCGCCTCTACAAGCACCGTAAGCGAACAGACCACGTCACCAAAATCGCCAACAAAAGAGTCGACCTCGTTTAAAAAGGTTGGCGGACCCGTAGTATACAATGCTTCACCGATAGGGTTTAAAAACAGACATAATCGATCTGATTTCCTCAAGGATAGTGACAAAGTTGCTCCCAAGACATCGAAGGGAAAGAAGAGTCCCAAATCGTCTCCTAGGAGATCCTCTTCTGAGGAATCTAGGATGGTTTCACACCGGCGACTATCATCTTCGCCGGTCTCCAGTTCGAATCGGTCCGATCCATAGATGCGGTACTGGAGGGTGCGACGTGGTCAGTGCCCCGCACCCTCCTGGCCAGTTATGCGGCCTTCACGACCTGGGGTTGCTGCTTCTCCTGGAGTAGCTCCTCAATTGGCCCCTAAAGACGCTGAATGCACCCCGTGCCAAGACTCCCAGCGGAGGAAAAATCCCCATGCCGGTACCCGGAATCGAACCTGGGTCCTCCGCATCATAGGCAGGCGCACTATCAACTACGCTACAGAGGCGGCCGGAGATGTGCAATAGCCTACGTAATATGACGCAGCAGAGCCACTAGGTTTAAATGTGAAAAATGGCAGACTCTCGCTTCGGTGAAGCATCTAATGCTGGAATATATAGATGAAATAATCCGAAGAGGGAAACCTTAGAAAAGAGAATACAATAGGAAATAGGCTTGGAATCAGTTTTACCAATTTTGAGTTGAAGGAAATTGTAAATTAACAGCAGATACTCCAAGTACTGACATTGCCAACATTTTAAAATATATGAACATCAATATTATCTTTCAAGATGTTAGTAATTGCAATGCAGCATTTAAATAATATTTCATAGGCTATGTCGTCCCTTAATTTGAGAAACAGTCAATAAATGCAACTTTTGAGAGTAAAATTCTCAAGATAAATTCACCTCGTGATACGAGAATTTGTTGACAATTTGACAATCGGTCGTGGCATTACTTGTGATAATAAACTATCCGGATTCAAAGAATGTGTGGTACTATCCGTTAAATCATAAGAGGTAAAACAGACAGGAAACAAAAATAAACTTCTATAAAGTAATGGTTCCACCTGTCTTGACCCATGACAGTGAAATATGGAATATGACAAGGAAAAAGCAACAAAGAATATAAGAAACAGAAAGGAGGTTTCTTAGAAGAGCTAAAAGGCTGCACAGTATTAGACAAAATACTCAGGCAAGACATAAGAATAGATGTGACTCACTTGGTTAAAAATAAAGTTAAGAAGTCGTAGAAGAAATGGTGGGAAAATGCAGAGCAAATTAATGTATTGTATTCCACCCAAAAATTCGATGTTGAGATTTCACCGGAAATATATGTTTTCAGACCCCCCTGAATAAAAAAAAAGCATTTATAGAAAAAGGTCCGTGTGTGTGTGTGTGTGTGTGTGTGTGTGTGTGTGTGTGTGTGCGTGTGCGTGTGCGTGTGCGTGTGCGTGTGCGTGTGCGTGTGCGTGTGCGTGTGCGTGTGCGTGTGCGTGTGCGTGTGCGTGTGCGTGTGCGTGTGCGTGTGCGTGTGCGTGTGCGTGTGCGTGTGCGTGTGCGTGTGCGTGTGCGTGTGCGTGTGCGTGTGCGTGTGCGTGTGCGTGTGCGTGTGCGTGTGCGTGTGCGTGTGCGTGCGTGCGTGCGTGCGTGTGTGTGTGTGTGTGTGTGTGTGTCCATCTGTCATTGCTGTGGACCGCATAAGTCAAAAACGAAAAATCGGTTAAAATCCAAAGTTGGTATTTAAGTTTAATGTCTTTTAAGCGGGCGACATGAAGACTTAGAGGAAAATAGCCCCACCTTAAACTACCCTTTACATGGAAAATTTTTCGAAAATGTTCTTGAAAATGACTCCAACGATTTTGATTAAAATGCCACATGTTTGAGATATTTGTATGGCAAATAAAACGCATATTTTGAATTTTCTGGCCATAGCCCATGTAGTCCTGCATATTTTGGATGACTTTTGAATAACTCGTAAACCGTAAGAGATAGACAGTCTTAATATACAAAAAATGTAGATCTTGCTAAAACACAACTTATGTCTAAATAATTTTTTTGTAGAGTGCACTATTTCGAAGTTATTTGTGTCAGTTTCGGAAAACGAACTTCTGTCAAATGGAACATCACTATTCATTTTTTTATACGTTAACCCTGCAAAGAGAACGGAATTTGGAAGCTTTAAAAGATTTTGACTATCTGTCAGAGCCTACTGTATTCCAATATTCTCGTTGCACCTGCAAGTAAATAAGCAATAAGATAATTTCTGAAAATGTTTATTTTCAACTATCACGAAGAAGATATAGGAATAAGAGTTTGTATGAATGATTAGTACAAGAGTAGAGAAAGTCATGCGAGTGCAACACATCAGATTTTTTCATATATTAAGCGTGCGGAGAGAACGGAATCTCAAAGCTTTAAAAGATTTGACTATCGCTCAAAGCCTACTGTATTCTAATATTCCCCTTACACCTACAAGGAAATAAGCAATAAGATAATTTGTACAAATGTTTATTTCAACTAACACGAAGAAGATATAGGAATACGAGTTTGTAAGAATGGTTAGCATAAGAGTAGAGAAAGTCATGTGAGTGCAGCACTTCAGATATCATTACATCGCGATGTACCCGATAAACGGTGGTGTGAATATACAAATGTCTTAAGGACAATTTTAACAACTATAGTCCGCTTAAAATTCATTCACGGTTGTAAACCCAGAACATCAGACTGAGCGACAAGTATGAAGCTAACAAACGATACAAGAGCAATGATGCGTGTAAAATGACAGTGAAAACAGTATGGTGACGAGAAAAAAAGACGAAACCGCATGCAATGTTTATTTGAAAAGGTAATAATCAGTTTACGCTTGAAGGCATGCAAATGTGACACTTCAGGGAAACTTGCAGACAAACAGTAAAAAATGAACGTGGATTACAATATCAATCCAGTCGAAAATGAGGTATTGGAAATCTCTGCCACTGCCTCTGAATGAAGCAGTTGTAGCGTATCAAGCAAAGGAGAAGTTGGCAAGCGAGCACAAATGGTTTAAAGGCCCTTATAACATAACGAATTCGCGAAAACGAGGAGACCTGAAAGTACTAGAACATAATATCAAATACAGCAGAGGCATACAAGCCGGTACATGAAAAAGAGGCCACGTACTAGATCAAAGCACTGCTACAGACAGTAATAGCAAATTGAAGAATACATAATCTTCTTTTTCGTAATTTTTACTTTTTCCAGACATTTTAACTTAGTAAACCAGGAAGGTAGCCTCCAACAAAGGTTCTTGTCATTCTTATTGCTTATAACTATCAAGAATGTAGATAGCTTAAAATTGAACTTTTACATCGCCACTGATCCAAAGCACTTAGCACTCCCAGCAGGACTCGACATGCTTACTGAGCTAGAAGTTCGCGATCGCATTTGATACGCCAAGAGTATTGGATCATCGGTTTTCTTGCGGGGAGGACAGTAATAGTGAAACCGTGTTGTGGAGATTCCATGTCCGATAATGGGCAGCACAGAACCTACGGTAAAAATTCGGTTACGGTCAAGGCAAATTAAAATCGCAGTGTGAAGACATTAAATTATTGTGTTATTTCAGGATTTTATCCACACACCAAGAGCAGCATATATCTAACTCCATGTTAACAACATTCCCTTCAAAGTACGAATGAGAACTTAACAGGCGCAGAGTAACACCCAGTGTAATTAATTCATACATAAGTGTTAATATATATATTGTTTATTCAGATATCACAATTATAGTAAGTTGTCACGTTTACATCTGATTGCAGCTAATATCTTTGTGATTTTTCTAAAAAAGCAATTTGATCACAGCATTCTGTTTTGGAATTTGCTTACACTTACACTTTTAAGAATACTTGGCACTGAAATTCTTAGTTTCTATTAATTTCAACCAGCACTTTATCCAATACTTTTACAACATAGAAAAAGAATTTTAGTAATCCTAAGAGGAATTAATTTTCCAGTTATGAAAATCAAGGTAGTAAATTACACCAAGGAATGAACATTACTTCTCGGATTGCTTCTCAGATTATTTTCCAAACACAAAAATGCTAAATGTTAGTAACATTAAAACCATTGTTTAAGAACAGTAAATAAAATACCCAAATAAGAGTTACTTTTTTTCGAAAACGACTGTCAGATCTACCAGTGTAAATACTTTTTAGATCTGGATGATGCTTTACATTCCTAAAGGTATATATTTTCAGATTTTACACTGTGAATGACTAATAACTATGTGTTATTTACACAAATTCCTTTTAAAGAAAAGCAAGAAAAGCACATATTTTCAAAATAGGGTACAAATAAGAGATACCACCATCAACGTTCATACTTCTATCGATAAATACAAAAACTACATCACTGGATAATGAATGCGTAAGGAAAAACAAAGAAGTAATATTTTACAGCTCATCAATCGGTCTCGCTCTAAACAATAATGACACGGCACCTGGTCTTAGAGCAAAAGGGAATATAAAAACGTTCTTCACCACCACATTTTTCATGTGCCCTTCGACGGCATGTCGTACATCGTGTCCACTTTTCACACCACGAGTCCTCAGAGGCAGAATAAACATTCATCAGATAGTGCCCCTTATTTGGGACCATGTGGTGTCTCTTATTAGGATTCAGGATACGCAGAAATTTCCTTGTGCCCAAAGAGTTTACTTTAAACACTACTAAAACCGTTTTTAACGACTTCTATAGGTCCTATATTACTAACAACTACTTTAACTGTACAACCATGGAAAAATGATTGAGCGCATTAGGAGAGCAGAATACCTCTAAGTTCCACGTCGTGTGATAGTGCAGTGTACACAAGTCGATATTTCAACATGCAGCGAAGTTTATTGATAGTCTCTGATCCATATATTATCGTCTATTGATACTGAAATAGGCTGTGTCTTGAATCATCACTCGCATTTTTATTTGCGAGTATGTATAAAAATGTGACTGCCATTCAAGACAAAGGGTATTGGAGTGTCCGAGAGATGATAACATTTGGATCAGAGACTATCAATAAAGTCAGCTGCATGTTGAAATATCAAATTGTTTAAACCGCGCTGCAACACGACATGGGACTTCAAAATAGTCTGCTCTCCTAACGTGCTCAATCATATTTTCCGTGACTGTACTTGTCTATCTCATATTCACGGCTTTAACGAATATGGCAACAAAATGTCCAACTCATTCAACAAAGTTTTCTCCTCAGCTTGCAACCACTTGTGCTATCCAAATAAAAGCATTATGCCACAATTATTTCCAGCAGATAGCAGCACATCATTGGTGGGATACACCGGTGTCTTTATTAGGGGACTATCTCTTATTTGGATACTTTACCTTACTATGTAACACTTCTATTTTTCTAAACTTCAATCATGCATTATATTAAAACCTTGAGTTTAAAACTTAGATTAATATCAAAAAGTGGCTCTTCAGAGCTCTTTATCCACCTTCAAAGAACATACTGAAAATTGGAAACATATGAACAATTACTTTAGAACAAACATTATAAAGTGACAGAAGTATAAGAGTGACTGAGTGAGTGAGTGAGTGAGTGAGTGCGTGCGTGCGTGAGTGAGTGAGTGAGTGATGGTGTTTAAGGGCCCCGTCGACAACTATGTTATTAGGGCCCGTTAAGGCACAAGATTAAAACTATTTTCATAAGAATATTTATACCAGGTAGCCAAGCTCATCCGGAATCGGGGTAAGTAGATAACACTTCGTGCGTTAAGAGTTGCTGAACTCAACGGGGTAAATCCAGCCAGTGGCGTGAGTGAGCTTCCTTCTGCCTATTGGTGAAGAGAGATGAGAGGTAGTTCCTAGGTTGAACTATTGTATGTAGTCATTGATAATATAACTAACTCTCATCTCTCGTCTTCGCTAAGAGACAGAAGGAAGCTCCCTCACGCCACTGGCTGAATTTACCCTGTTGAGTTCAGCAACTCTTAATGCACGAAGGGTTACCTACTTACCCCAATTCGGGATGAGCTGGGCCACCTGGTATAAATGCATGGTATATCTGAGATTAAATATCCTACGATATACCCACAGGGCAAAACGCAGGTTGTAAAATCTAAACCAAATGAAAGAAGATGTTTTATTTAAAAAATAATACTAACTATTCTTGTTGATGTTATTTATTAATTAAACCAGGTAGAGAAATGACAATTACAGAATAAGTATATGTATGTGTAGATATTCCACAAAATGAAACGATTAACATATCCTAATTACGTTATCAAATTTAATAAAGTTTTTTCCCCAATGGTACTGAGGATTTTCTTTGTCAGGTTGCAAAATTGTAAGAAAATTGATAGAAATATGTAGTGTTGTTTCATCTACCGTAGGTATAGCTAGTCAGCATCCCCTTCAATGTGGAACTTACTACATTTCTTGTAATATGTACTTCATAGAATCATTACAAACAAAAAACTCTAATGGTATTTTGTTCTTTGGTCAGCGGATTTTGAAAAAATAAATGGTTTTTGTTCCAAACTGGATGTATGATTCTACAAGAAGGTCAGAAGGTAATAGTTTGTTACTTGTAACATGCATACATTAACTTATTTCTGACATGGTTTCGGTAGTAATTATGGGACATCACACAGGGTTTCGCAATAATTAATTACTTAAAAGAATTAAAGGAATATCTCGAGCAGGTTTTCCAAAAGTGAAGTAACTCAACAGAGTTGCGTTGAGGTTGGTCACGAATCTGAACCGGTTTCTAAATGTAAACATGTCAGTCTCTTGCAGGGTGGTGTAATGTTTTGGAAGATAACGATTCTGATTTGCCTACACTCGCACAGTAAACATGGAAGGACACGACATGATATTTGTTAACGCTCATGAGACGCGTGAGTGAGTGTGACACCCACATAATCTGCAGTGTTGCCAGCTTGTTATCTACAAAACTAAAATATCCGTAGGAAATGGTCAGAGACAAAAACGTAAGAAACAAAATGTGTTCCAAATACTGAGATCTATCACTGGTTTAAATTAATGTAATGACTTCCCTTCCCCCTGTATTCGCCATTTGCGCTAACAACTCCACACCCTCATTTACAAAGCGTTTGTTTCAGCTTTGCATAGCTAAGAACAATAATAACTATCACTACTCTTGTTCCCCTGATGTTATTCGTTGCGTATGAAAATTGTAATACTATGTACATTCTTTTAGATGTGCGGAGGATCAAACGGAGTGAATACTGACATGTTTTGGTAAAACCGCGGGGTGTGCAACTTCTGTGATTGACAAGCAAGGTTCTGCGGCACCGAAACAGACATTTTAATTAAAATGGGAGGGGACGAAATACATGATTCATGCATGAATATAACAAAAAATAATAAAAATGAAATGCAATCTAACTTCACCACAAGCCACGCGTTCTCTAACCCCTCTCTTATAACAACAAAAAGAGAATCAATGGTTTTGTTTCAATTTCAGTTTGGTGGCTATGGAAAATCAAGGTAGAAATGGTAATTTAATTGTTTTTATTATTGCCAACCCCTCTTTTCAATCATTAAAAATATGCGCATGAGGTATTAATTTGCCTCCCTCGTTCACGTCTGTTGTGAGAAAGTACAGGGGCGCCGCGCCGTGCCGCTGCTAACAGATTACAAATCAATGCCTACATAAACTGTAGGTGCTTGTAAAAAAGTCAGTTTCGTGCATATGGAAATTCATAGCGTGGCTTGTGTGTTTGTGCTTACGAGTGCTGAGCTATTCATGAACGCCCTCGTAATTCAAAACATTTTCTGTTCCTTTCCTTTCCTTTGTTTACAGCGATGCAAAAGTCACTATTTTCATAAGTGAAGCTACGTAGAGTTCACGCTGTAACTTGCTGAACGTTAACGGCGTTGATTACTTTACCGACAGAGCAAGCAATGAAGTTTTAAGTCTTGTCAAAACAGTTGTCTAAAGCAAGGAGAAGTAATGTCTGGATGTGGTGTTTAATATGCTAAAACGTCAGAGGGAATGCTTTAATCTAAAAACTTGTGTCTAACTTTAAAGGAGCTGTGTAAAATAAACCGTAAATTAGCATCAGTAAGCACATCCAAGGCTAGTGAAACAAGTGACTGCAGAAATAGCTGATTACAAACATACCCTAAGGTATATTACATTAATTGTTATACCTGGCATTTTAGGTCCCTAAAGACCAATTTTGGCATCTAAAATAGGCTATAAAAGTATTTTTAAAAAGGCACTAAAGATACACATTTAAGGACTTAAAACAGTTTACACAAACAAATCATTTAATTTTGTGCATCTAAAGTATATTTCCACATTCATAAAAGTTTAAAAATGCAATTAGTTGGTAAGCATTAATAATAACACACTTACAAAAAGAGCATTACTAAAGCATTTTATTACGTGCTAAATTATGAATTTATGGTTGTTAATATATAACACGAGCTTATAAAACTTTAAGCACAGTACATTTTTAAGTACAGCAATATAAAATTACTGTTCCAAATGCATTTGAAAAAAAGGGAACATAGAGAGATTGTGTACGTGTGCATATGAATTTGCGCAGTTAATTAATGGTACAATATCTGTGAGTGATCAAATCACGAGAAATGCAACAGTGACCCTTCTTGCTCTTTAAAACGTAGGTTCCTGCCGTACTGCAGTTACCAAGTATTCTGTTTCTCTTTCCAGAAAATGTGTGAATTTATGTACCTGATAAAGGACTAAAATAAACGACTATTTTGCCCTTGATATCCCACTACTGCAAACTATTACAAAGTCTTGAATCAAACCAACCCCATTATATCAAGAGTATATTTCATTGCTGCTTGAAACAATAAGTGAAGGAGCACTAATGGTAAAAATCACTTTTAGGCTCTCTGACCAAAAGAGGCCTCTCTGACCATCACAAAATCCCTTCATAAGGCAATACTTTATACGAAATGTGAATACATTTAACTAATGTTAGTTTATTCGTATACTTAAAAAATAAGTATTTAGACAAAAGTACGAGGTCCAGTTATCCTACTTAGAGGCATTGACACTGGTAGTGGGAAGTTGCGAACGAGAGAAACTCGGTTCAGATCCTTCCCTGACTACACTCAGCTCTCTGGCTAGTGCCGAGGAATTACCCCAAACTTCACCTACAACACCTTATTCCAACATTTGGTTTCCCGATGATCACTTTATTTGCTCTATCTTCATTTTCCACTACCTGTGTTCCCTTATGAAGTAACAACGGGCGTTGAACACTGCTAAAATACACATACAAGCGGCGACGTAATGGTGATTAATTTATTTTTGAATAACAATGTTAAAGTTAATACAATCTAAAATATGCACATGGCCGATAAACAGATTTCTCTTTCTAGCCCAATGGGTCCAAATGGACCCACAAACTTTATTTAACATTTAGAAAGTGTTCAGGAATGTCCAGTGGCTCCACATGGTACCACTGCGTTTCTGTGTATTTTCCGCGGGAACAGAGGGCAGCACTGACCAAAACTTGTGCGTACTATGCTTCCTTTAGATTTGTATCCACTCAGAACCGTAATGCATCGTTTTCAACTGTTCAGAACTTGACATTTATAATTATTTTGACTCAAGTTTCTAATATTGGTATTTAAAGAAACACTATTACCGCACGTTCAATATGGATAACAAATAACTATTATAACAATATAGTGAATCGCATTGATTCTGCTATGACGTCAAAAAGTCTTGGTTCCATATGGCTCCAGTGGGAGAAGGCAATGGCAGATTGTAAGTGTGGTAACTGAAGTTATGTGCAAAACTCTGCACCAAAAATAGGTTGTTTTTTGCTTTCAAGTGTCTAAGGTATTATAAGAGGAAATGTAGTATCTGGTGAATGGTGAACTGTTTGATGACACATATTGGGAGTTTTCAGACAAAGTTGAAAGAACAATGTGAATTCTCGAATAACGCGCTGCAAATGTATGAATCCCCACAATAAAGTTGTTTCCTGTTGTACTATAACAAATGATTATTTTCATTATACACTTGCATACAATATTGATTTGCAATACAGTAGTTGAATACGAGACGAGCTTCATTGTATGGACATTATATTGACACTGAATACACTTGACAGACAGAAAGCAGTAAGAATATAAGAGCAACACTCAAATGTTTCTAAACCAAGTGCAAGTTTAATGTTTGTTACCTTAGTACTATTGTTTATGCTAATGAAGTGCTTCGCATGTCACACTTTGTTTATCTATCAACAGAACCCTAGCATCTTGTAATCTCACTCGGTCCATATTGCCCAATTAAAAAAATCCTAATTCAGTACCTAACGTTTCAAATTTAAAGCTTGTTTGCATTTTGGTAACAGTTCTAACTCTAGCTCTAACTCTAGAACAACAATTTTTTTCCAAAATATCTAAAATTTGGGTTGGAAAGGGTTAACAACAGAGACCTTTTCTATCTCATTACATGCTCAATATGGCCACCATTTGGATTTTAACTTTATTCAAGCAAACACTGGTGTTGGCGATTACTTTATGGTGTATGTCTTCCGTGATTTCACTACAAACTTGCAGAATAAATCTTCTGAGCTCCAGTAAATCTTCCTAACGTTGTGGGAAAACAATTTCCTACAGAGAGTCACATGGCTTAAGTTTTGGACAATTGGGGGACCGTATATATCAGTCATTGAAAGGGCTTGGAAACCTGCGTGAAATGATCCTCTCATTGTAAATTGCATGGAAAGTCCAACACACTGATCGTAGTATGCAGCCTTGCTGCATGAAGAGCGACGTAGTAGCAAGAAGCCATGAAAGGAATAAAAGTTATATTTGTTCCTTCGTTAAAAATTTCTGGAACAGCTTGTAAAGAACAAAAGGATCCGTCGTGTGTTATACTGTTGTCAAAATCGTCCATGAATCGAAACAGTACCTTTCGTTTCGTGAAAGAGTATCACAATTGCTGATTACTGCTGCGTAGTAAGTTTTCCTTTATTGACCATGTTATAAACCGGACTGTTGCAGCATGGGTGCCACTAGAGAGCAGCAGAGTACTCGGGACTTGCACGAGCTTGGCACTTGGGGCAAGCTGTCATCGAATGAAGTGTTGTATAATGTCGCTGTACGTTCCATTTCCTCATCGTCTGCAGGGCCTTTCGACATTCAAGACGTATACAAAATACCACGGTACAAAATACTTTTCGGTAAATAGAAGCTGTCCTTTCAACGAACAGTCAACGGTCCTCCCCAACTAGACGTAGTGATATATGTTGTGAGAAACGACACAAGACTGGCAGGAAGCACAAGCACCACTTGTGCTATGCTCTTCGCCTAGTGACGTACTAGCTAACACGCTCCCCCTCCAGTCGAGCCCGAGTAGTGTACACGCGAGTACTCGCATCAGCCCAGCAAAGTTGCTGTGAACACTAGTCCCCTAGTGTAGTGAATTAAGCATGTTTTGTTTGGTCATTTATGTTCCATACACCATGGCTACTACTGTGAGATGCGTGGCGGGATAGTTGTGTGATTCATGCGTTATATAAGCAGCCATTAGTAATTCATTTTGTACGCCACTCAAAACTGAGAAAAATATAATAACTCCGAAGGTTTTCAGCGATATTTTTTTCATTTTGGCTAAATGTAAAGTGGAGAGCCACCCACAACCAAAACTACCTCTAAGCCCAGGGGAGTCGGCATCCTGTGGTTCTTCCTTTATATAGGGTTTTCCATTAAGACCAACACCTAGTATTCTAAAAATACCCCTCCCGCGTATATAGGACGGAAGTGGATATGCCACTTAAGCGCGCCACCTCAAAGGGAAGACTATCCTAGAACCTTGGTGGGGTGACAAAGTCTAACTCTATGCCCTCCAGCTCTCCAGACCAACACCGGAAGACATTACGGCAGGCATGTCAAACATCACTCCGAGGGTGTGAAGAGTGGGGTCTACCCCTCCTTAACTGCAGTAGCACGCGCTAGTAGAACCGGTTTTCGCTTTGTTTTTCCCGTTTTCCGATTTGATCATCACGGAGGGAGGGAAAATAGGGGAAAATTTTTCACGCCTGGTGAGTGCTGTTTGACACCCCTGCATTACGGCGTCTGCATACTCCATGGGGCATCATCGTCCAGACGTGCACAATCCTCCACGAGTATGTGTCTATCCGCTCCGTCGATACCAATTCAATCCGAACAGCTTCCCCCTACTATGGGATTTAGCTAACCATCTTTAAATACCACAACTACCGTAAATATCCTATCTGCGATTCTCGTCATGCAAATTATTTTGCATTAGGTTTTATAACACATGTGCAACAAACTATGTTGCAGTACTACGCTTTTCTAAAACTAATGATTGCTCTATGTCACTTGTTATTCCAATTCTCTTACCCATGTGTGTATTTTCTCTCTTTTATTTTTTTAATTGGCAACTACTAAAGATTCCGAATTTTGAGTAACACAAATATCGACCGACATGAGTCCATACACAAAAGTTCGTTTCCGTACCGCTGTTGCAATGAAAATGGAAATAAACTGCATGGTCGACAAACCCAATGTAGGAGTGAGTGAGTAGGTGTGTGGTGTTTAAGGGCCCGTCGACAACTTGGTCATTAGGGCCATCCCAACGTAAGAAGCATCTAGACATTAAAATTTCTCTAAAAAGCAATATGTAATTAAAGCGCATCCTCCAAAGCCTGCACTCAATATTACGACGAACATTACAAAATGTGTAAGGCATTTCAGGATCAAAGTTTAAGAAAGTGAATCTCGCCTGGGTGGCTGTGAAACTTTAAACAGTTTCGATGATATTGCGTTTTTTCTCAGGCGAAAAGTGAGTTTCGAATTCCAGCGGTTATGAAGATTTAAATAACAGTTATGATACAGGCAAAAAGAACTATGCTTGTATGCGAAAAACAACTAAAATGTTCGGAATAATTGCAAGGAAACAATTTTCATTGAATAATCATTATCAGCTTTCAGTAGAACAGCATAACAGTGAAGTGAAACAGAACAGACCTTTACTTTTTAATTTTATATGAGCTCTATGTTTTTCAGGCAACTTAGCTTGATATTCAGAATATTCTGATATCTTTGTTTCATTAATATTAGACGAAACTCCTGACTTTAATAGGGAACAAACTCGCTAGCGTTTGCTACGTAAATATTGACGGAAATGTTGAAGAGAGGTTGCTTGCATTACAGATGTGAGTTCTGACAGAAAAGCAGATTATATTTTGAATCATGCTCTCAGTATTATGGAATATTTGTTTGACACAATGATGAAAGATGAAAACTCCGAAGGGCAATTCGGTTTAGGTTGGGTCATATTTTAACGAATTTTACAATATTCATTGAGTTATCTAGCCGAGTCTAATAGTCAGGCTGTGTCTGACTACTGATACAAGTGGGAAGTGGCAAGAAACTCGAAATATCATGTGTTCATTTGTAGTTAATTAATTGCTCCTCGTTGAGACTGCACTTGAATACAAATTCTGTGAAATAATAAAATTTGCAAGAAAATGCTTATCTGTATGTAGTACTACAGGCCACCAACAACGTTATAACAATCAAATGACGTCAGAATGTTACAACTAGTGGAAGTACCTCCATCTGCTCCCTCACCAGGTATTATGATTTCTTAACTGCATCTATTGTAACACTATTCCTCTTGCCTGTTGTGCACATATATTTTGTGGGCGCAAATAGTATTCATATCACTGGGTTTACAGTGTGTTTAACTATACAACACCGCAAGGCGTGGCAAGTCTCAGTTAGGATGTTGTGTTGAGCCACCCGCCATTAAGCTTTGTGTCAGTCATAGTATAGTTTATGAATCATACTTGTTTGTACAAAATTAGTGTCTCTACGTAACTTGGTATTGGCCTTTTCAGAGTCCGGCATTTTAAAGAAATGTATAAATGCACATTATTTGCCACCTGATCTACATGCGAAAAGAGGTCATGAAACAGAAATCTGATATACTGAAGTCAACTCTTAGAGCGTCCGACATTTACCACAGCGCTGCAACGACTTTCTAATATAAAGGTTGCACTGTCTACCGGGGTGTCTAGAACCATAGTTCACTAAGGTCTTACAACCCACTGAGAGGGAATAATTTACTAAATAGGACCAGGATAAAACCGGTGGGATCCTTGGATATGTTTAAACAATCGTCATACTTGAACTGCCAAGAAAAACTTGCCTTTATTTTAACAACTTCAACTTTACAATGTAAACATAGCACCTTGACTTGTAAAAGATACAATCCACTCACCATCACTTCAAGTCGTTACAAAGAATACACTTTCAAAACTTTTTTCCACATTCAAGTCCTTTTCATTATTACCAAAAATGGACCACATCTGACCTGTTGAAACATAATGACATGGAGGAAGTTATTTGATTTTAATAAAACGCTTAGTTAACTTTTAAAGTATTAATTACTATGTGCGGATAAAATCAAGAAACCACTCCATTATTTTGGAAAAAATAGGACGGTACAACAATTCATTGATCGAGGACTTACATTGTAAAACATACCTGGGGAGGCAGCAAAATGAAGTTTATACAAAGGACCTCAGTGTAATTGAAGGGCTGTCAAGTAAACGCGACGTTAGTGTGATGAACACGCAGAAGAATATTCAGATATTAAAAATCAGGTTGAGCAAGAACCGGAACAATTAATAGATTCTCAAAGCAATGCTTTCTTTTTCCAAAAAGAACAGTGGGTTGAATATGAAAAGCTGTTGATTTTACTCCAAGGCTATAGGTCTAGATTGACTGACAAAAGTGCTGACGACAACAGTGAAGTAAACTTTGTATTTATGTTCAACACTTTTATATGATTGAGACATCGCTCATCGGCATTAACGGTACACATTTGAACACTTGGTGCCACCGTGAGCAAATTTTTAAAGCCACTGCCATCATATTCATCAAGTCCTTGAAAGTATCTCGTCATCATGCTGATTCAAAACATGCTGAAAGGGTATCACCAAAGTCTTGTTCTTTTGTTTATTTGTTTTTGGACAATAAATACGTATATTATGTAAGCGGCATTAATATCCGGAGCTATTTCACACAAATAGTGTGGTTGCGGTGCATACTTTTAACATTAGTGCAAATGTTGTGAGGTTTTTTATACTGTTAATACATATTTAATTCATTTGTTTCAAAACAGGTTTTCTTTACTGTAAATTGCGCTGAAGTGTGGGCTAAACCTAAAATTGAGCAGGAACACAATTTCTGCAAAAACTGTAAGAAAATACATCACCATGTTTCATCTTCTATTTGTATTCATATAGATAAGTTATTTCTTCTCCAACAAACCCGTATTTCCAATTCAGAATACGATATCTCATCTCGAGTAGCGTTTCCTTAATTTAAATATGCTAAAAGACATTATCGTAGTCATTATTATCAGGACAGCTGTTGTATTATTCATGTAAGACTAGTACCATTTTATTCCTCTCGGAGCGCCAGTGCTGCAAAGTTAAGTCGAGTTGTGAATTTTTTATTTCTCACTCCTTGCATCCTGTACGTATCCGAAATCGATCAAGCAGTATACCCTTGAGCCGGCCACGGAACGCTCACAACAAAACAAAAAGTAAACCTACATACATAAAGGTATAACTTTTTTTTGTAACAAGTTAGCTTGGAAGGGGGCTCTTTTTATTCCCTCAGAAGCAACAACTCCATTTGTAAGGGCTTTCCTTGACGTAATACTTCTTCAGTTCACAACTTCGTGCAAGTTTATATCCCGTCTTCGCTCTCAACTTCGAAAATTTATTAGAAATGATCGATTGCCAGTCAGGGTGGTCAGAATGGAAGTTATCGTGTACTTTTCGGATATTGTTCCCATTGAAAACACACACAAAAACACCTAAGAGGCTCAAAATCTCTTTTCTCATTCCTTGTGTTGGTGAATAATGAACGATATTTCCATTTGAAGCTTTTGCAAACCCTCCCGGAGCTTCGGTCCACCTTGTAAGAAGACCATGTGTTCTATTAGCATTTGATAATCAAATCTGCTGTAAAAACAATACGAGGATAATTTCGGAGTTCTTCTCTGGGATAGCAACATACCATCGTACGAATCTCAGCATTTTCATGTCTTTCTTTCTTTCTTTCTTCCATTCAGAGGTGGCTTATGTAAAGTTTTGGCCTTTTCCAGTTTTTGAACCTAACTTTTACACACACATTACATATTGATTTCTTTTGTTTCACTTTAACTTGCATTTAAACTGTATTTGGTCGACGTAAATACTCAGCTTGAGTACGTGCTACACATTAAAATGTTCAAATATAAGTATAGTGCTGCAATTTAAAACCTATTTTGTTCCTGTGAACTTGAAAATTGCCTTGCTCTTTAGCTAAAGGATTATAGATGTTCTAGTGAGTGAGTGTGTTGGGTTTAAGGGCCCGTCGACAACTTGGTCATTAGGGCCTAGATGTTCTAGATTTGTATGGTAATAATTCTCTTTGAGTCAGCGGTGCTGCATGCTGCAGACCCATTGCCCCCCCCACCCCCCCCCCCCCCCGCAAAAGAAAAAGATCCACGAATCTGAAATGTCTTTCTAATTTTTCTAATAACATTAGCGTTTGAGTTGCTGACAGGTGAAGCAATGATAGCTATTTTACGGGATAGTGTTTGCTGCATATCAACCTATGTAAATCTTATGAGAACCTGGAATAGAATTATTTTCTTTATATAAATTATGGTAAACGAGAGGAACTGATGAATAATAACATAACACAGGGTGTATTAGTGCACTTATGTCTTGACAGTGAACATTAACTTACACTTAGATGCCACATAATGAACCCAATTATGCTGTCACATAGAGCTTTTTCGTTTCTTTCTGCGCTTTCCTGATGAAACACACACAAACACCCATGACCAAAGGCGGGACTCGAACCCGCAACTCTGTGGCCCACGCAGTGTCAAAGACATACGCCCAAGCGACCACGGCAACGATGGTTGGTGCAGTTATCACCTGGTTGCCGTAAATGTTAACGTATGGCTGTGCCTGTGAAGGCATTTCACGTAAAGGTATTCAACTATTGCATTAGTCAGAACTAGAGTTTTTGTGACAGTGTTTCATATCTCAACAGCTGAAATAAATATGTCACGAATCTACCTATAGCATTACTATTGATTGCAATATAAGCAACCGAGTAAGGTCTCCACGTCCATTATCCTATATTTGTGCAGTGTAACTTAAAATAGTGTTAGACCAATATTAATGGTGATAATGCAATATAAGAGTGGACTCTACATGATAACGTGTGCTTTTGTAGTATTTAACGCCCGCTTTTACTACTGCGGTACTGCAGACGAGTGAGTGAGTGAGTGAGTGAGTGAGTGAGTGAGTGAGTGAGTGAGTGAGTGAGTGAGTGAGTGAGTGAGTGAGTGAGTGAGTGAGTGAGTGAGTGAGTGAGTGAGTGAGTGAGTGAGTGAGTGAGTGAGTGAGTTGTGTTTAAGGGACCGTCGACCACTAGGTCATTAGGGCCCGTCTCTGCAGGCGGTGACACTGATGATACATGGAATGAAGATGCAGCACCGGTGGAATGAGATGGCGGGGGAAACCGGAGAACCTGGAGGAAACTCGTCCCATCGCCGCTTCGTCCACCACAAATCCCACATGCGGTTGCCTGGGATCGAATCCGGGTCGCTTTGGTGAGAAGCGAATGGTGTAACCACTCGGCTACGGCGCGGCCGCAATAACGTGTATATCATGGGTCACATGTGACCTAGTAATGTATTTGTGAATGTGAGTGGTACACACGCGCACGCGCACACGCAAACACACACACACAGACACACACACACACTCGCGCGCACACACACACACACGCGCACACACACACACTCGCGCGCACGCACACACACACACACACACACACACTCGCGCGCACACATGCATATACGCGTACATTAAAATATATATTACCCACTATACCGAGCGGAATGGCTCAGGTGGTAACGTTTGTGGCCCGCATTCGGGAGGTCGCGGGTTCGATCCCCGAGGCCGACCTTCCTGAACCCATGAGTTTTTTCAGAGGTTTCCCCAGGTTGCCAGGCGAATGCTGGGAAGCATTTCCATATTCTTGAACATTAACAAAATTTAACATTAATGATGGAAATTTGTTTGTATACCAGTTTTCCGCACTTTTCTTTGCGCAATAATTCACGGGAACGATTAAAATTAGCTTTACTGAAGTATATGAGGGCATAGCGACTAATGTGTCGATATCTTAGCTTTGTTTCTTAAGCATTTCGTTTTCCTACAATTCAGCATTTACTTTAGGTGCAAATATAATTTATGCTGGCGACGTCGCAACAGCTGCTGAATAACGAAGCTACATTTCCCTTGTTGTAAGCATGGTTATCAATATTCCAATCCTTTTTACACCGTTTTGTATTTAAATAAATTAGGAATATTACTAAGTTGGTTTAACAAATGTTCAGTAAAGTAATTTACTTAGTTTTATTGCACTTCCTTAAATGGCTAAGTAAAATAACCCATTTTAGTTCATTTATTCTCACTTAGTGCTTCGATTAACACCTGAACATTCCTATATTGATTGTTACACAGCACTGTACTTTGATTTTTATCAAGTTTGAATAGTCATTTTTTCTTATCATTCATCAGTTTCAGTTGATTTTATTAAATATTTTATATATTGTGCTGAAAAGATACGAAAGGACGGTATTGGGCTTTAAAGACAACTAGCAAAGTTAACACCATCTGGTAATGCAGTAACAATTTCGCTTCAGCATCGGTGATAGAGCGCGCATTCTGTTCTGCGGCGAACCCGATATGACTCACCAATCATTATTTCCCAAACCACCTGAAAAGGAATGTGCGCTGTTACCAGACCTTTCTGTATTCCAAAGTATTTGTTTACAAACCTATTAAGGATAGGGAAAGAGAGTTAAGAAAGGTTTTAAGTGAACTCGTCGAGATCTATGTTTGATTAGTTGAATGTGTGGCCCCCCATCCGATATATAAGTGATAGGTTGATTTGAATCTTTCAAAAGTGCTCGGTGTTCACTGTCACCCATTTTGCACTTTTCTTTTCTTTGCAAGTAGAAGTGAAATGAACCACGTCCGAAGCAGTCTCGTTTTGTTCACCCACTTGAATGTCGAACAGCCTCCATGAGTGATTGTCGCGAGCACGCTCGCCAATGCAGTCGTAGGAACTTTAGGAGAGTTCGCGGGAAATATCTCTTTATATCTCGATTGTACTTCTGGGATTTACGTCGGGGGAGAACGCTACCCTCTTTATCTCTCAAACCAACCAACCAATTGGCCGGCGCTGAAGGACACCACCACCCAAACCACACCCCCACCTACAGCAGGTGCGTCATAATACACACAGAGAATTCCTGTTCTTGCATTAAAGTCAGTTGCAATATTTTACATATGAAATGTGACTAGAACACTTATATAGCCCCATGTAAACATGTGCCTACAGATAAGCATTAAAGCCATGTTGTGTGTCTTCCCTGCGTTCTCCCAAAACCATGCAAGATTTTCAGGCCGGCTTAGGCATTACAGCATGCGGTATCTACCACATGTGACGTACATAGCTCAGCAAAGCTGTAGGATTTAAAATGCGCCGTTAATGAACAATCCGCAACACTGAAGTAATGCGGATACCTCAAAGAAAAGAGACGGACAAGGTTCTATTTTTCCCTTGAACCATGATTTGAACACATTTCGAGGTATCCCTGCATCGAGTTAAGTTACTGCCATTTACGGTACAAGGCTTTTATGCAGCGCTGGTAATTGAAGTACCTACCTTCCTCGCGAAACAACTGGTTCCATTTCTATGCTAATTCAGACATGACACTGCACTGCAGTGCACTTCACAAATGACCGAAATTTGACAAGAATAATAGTTACTTACAACATTCTGACTTGAATTTCCTCTACTTTTCTTTCCATTTCCTTGTTACTTTTGAGTAAAATCACTATGGCGTTTGTGGAAACCAGTTCTCTTATTACTATTTCTTTGAATTTTCCAATATTTCCTACGTCTCCTTAGTGAGCAATTATTTCTTGTGTTAATTTTATTGTTACTAATTGGCCACATGTGTGATGTATAGGAAGCACTACTTTGGGACCGAAATTCTATTTTGTGGATAAGAATGTAAATACTCTCCTGATAACAATAAAACAAGAGTAAATCATTCAAGTCTGGAAAGTAAAACTCAAGCATGAAAAGCGTATTACATCCTTATTCAAGTCAGGTACATTTTGTGGATACAAAATAAAGATTTTTTAAACAACAACACGACCTCAAATAGTGGAAAACATTTCATTGTTTTAAATTTCTCAAACATTTTTCTGTAACAACTTTGATTAAAGTAGCAACTGAGTTTGAAATATTTCAATGACAACAAAGTGTACAACTTGAATTTCCTGTAAATATGCTGTAACCTTCTCTTTATTCCTATTGAATTTCACACAGTTGCAAACCCCTTAGAATGGCCAAAACACTTCAAGGAAAAATGTAAATCGATAACTATACAACACAATAAACCTTTCCAATAAATCTTCTGGTGGATAAACCACTTTGAAAATATTTACCATTGTTGGCTATTATTATCTCCTCACTGCAGTAAGTAGAGAAATGTTGCACTTTATCAAACATTCCTTATCGAGATTTCTCAAAATGTATGCGTTTTATACCATCCGATAGCAAAGTTTACCATGAGTCTTCCTATATTGTATGCATCTGATAATTTTGTCATCATTCTCTACATCCCTTCTACCTTGACATATTATTATATGGTTATCAGCAACAGCATTAGCAACATCGATTTCTTTGATTTCACATTCAAAGTTTCTAGAACTATGTCAAGGTAAATCTCCACACCGCTGTTTCAGGCCGTTAGATGTTACAAATCCGTCTGATAGATACTTCCCATACTGCTCAGTAATTTGCATATATTTTTCGATCAAATACATGAGTGATTCACTCTGATCCGTCCTCACTATGTCCAGAGTCTGCAAATATGAACTAGGGTACTCCTTTTTCCTTTCTCTACTAGGTATAGTAAGTAGAGGAACTATTGTATTCCACCCAAAACATTCGATGGTGAGATTTCACCGAAAATATGTTTTGAGGTTCCCTGATTCCAGAAAAGGTAATTTTTAGAAAAAGGTCCGTGTGTGTGTGTGTGTGTGTGTGTGTGTGTGTGTGTGTGTGTGTGTGTGTGTGTGTGTGTGTACACGTATGCACGTATATAGGTACGTATGATGTATGCATATCCGGTACCACAGCGAAACTGATCGACTTCCGGTTTCTAGTTGCCACATATCTAGACAATCCTCCCGAAGTTTTCTCTGTGTAATAGCAGTTATGATGCTCCTTTTCCAGGTGCCACGTGGGCGTCCTCTCTTTATTCTTGTGTTTGGGATCCACTTCATTATCATATTTGCCAGTTTTTCTTATCCCATGGGGAAACATGACCATACCAAACTGGTTTTTCCTGAATTTCTGCTAAAATAGTTTGTTCTTTATTGACTAATCTTCCAATTTCTTCATTTTTTGCTTTTTGTAATCTACATTTCATTACCAATCTCCGTAGGATTGACAACAGTTTCTCTTTCATCTTTGTATGTAATTGCCCTACCTCACACTCACATGAAACCTGAATGAATGAACGAATGAACGAACGAACGTATATACCTTTATATACTTAGTAAACTGTAAGAAATAGACGAAACCTACCACAGATCAAAGTGTTAATGTGAAAAATACAGCGAATGTCAAACGTTTTTTGTGTTACTAACCATTTCCAAATTATTCTTTGTGACTGTTTTGAATGTTCAAATATATTACTTGTTTGAAGTACTAAGTCACCGTTCGCTTTTTTATTGCTCATGCATTAATCACTTCAGTCTTTCATGTCTTTTTTCTGTAATGGAACCATTTCTGTAAAAGTTTTCACAAGGAACATGAAGTTCATAGAAGGATAGACTTTTTAAATAATTATTTGTAGAAAGGGAGTAGAAGTAAACTTAACACGCTAAAGAATATTCAAATAGTAGTTAATAGCAATGTGCTGAATTGTATGGTTGGAGAAAACCATGTGGAGGCTGCATCAGGTGGTTTTCTTCTTTCGTGAAATAGCTATACATTAATAAGTAATGCAGATGTGAATACCTACTAGTAGATAGATCGTGACCCAAATTAGGCGTTCAAGAGTTACTCAATATGCGACAATTTTGGTAGAATATGCTTTCGAGAGGTTGTGTGGGTTGGAGGAACTGTCATCAAGGTTTAATGGTACACAGCGTGGACTCGTTCAATAGATACAACGATATAACATTCCATGAAAGGTACAGGAGAACTTCTTGCTTTGGCCAACCGCAATCAATGCCAATAAATTGAATGTTCTGTAGCTGACAGCACAATATTCCCAAACTCTTGACATTGGTCCGGGTTTGATTATAATCAAGTATGAGCAATAGCCATTTATTGCCCTAGAATCCTGCATACCCAAATGTGGTGACTGCAAGAAAGTATATAACTAATGAGCGTTCGCTTTGTGAGTGGTGCTGTGAAAAACGGAGTGTAGTAAACCGCTGGTCAGTACTGGTGGTTCGAAACAACCATTAAATGAGTACTGAATATACCAGAAGTAGCACCGGTACTCTAAAAAATATGGCGTGTTTTAGACAACTTTTACACATTTATACAATGACGAAACGTTTATAAAGCTGCACAACTAAACTTTAGCTTTCGGCTTGGGAGTAGGTGTAATCCAAGAGCTTTTGCTGTGCGCAGTATTAAATAAAACTGTTTCTGACATTATGCAATCAGTCGATGTTGTCAAGTAAAAAGACTTAAAATATCCAAGAAAGAAAGGATCTAAAAGCAGGAAAAAAAGGACAAAGGGGTGGTCCAAATTAATTAAAAGAAACATAGGAAAACCGAGTAAGAGATGGAAAGATATTAATTGATGGGAACGAAACGGATCCATGGGTTCAAACCTTAAATAATGACAATTATTATTCTAATTATAATTACTATCATCATCATGATCATCATCACTATTAGTGTTATTACAGCTTCAATATCCAATACATACGTTTGAATATACAACATTCTAATGATATGCAACATATAGAATGACAATAACTACACGGAAGAAATGCTTCTTATGATTCAGGAACCAGTAATGGACATTCTGGACAAAGAAATTGAAATAGCACCGTATCTTTAGTATCGCAATATTCTCACTAAGGCACTACAAAGATCTCTGTAATACGGAAATGACTTTGGACACTGGCACTTTGTGTTAGCACGCTACAAATTCAGGTGCAAGTTGTCACAATTCACCTGTCGCAAGAAAACGTTTTTTTTACTTTTTTGCTTCCTATAGGAGACCAGTCCAAAACTTTCTCTGGGGGCACCGCTATACAGGCATTGTCTGTAATATAAACAAATTCAAGATCGCCGTGTACTGAAGGAAGTGGGATTACAGCAATAGCATAATCGTTTTGTCGTTTGTAACGAGCAACTTGGCTCCTAGATGTCTGCATAAATTGATGGATAGGAGTGACAGCATTTTAGTTGTACCTATCAATGCAATGCAAACTTTAATACCCTCAAGATGATTTAAATAACATTGGTTGTTAGTTAACTACATACGCGGAGTGTTTCAAAAATAGGGGATATAATTTCAGGAGTTTATTCTCCATATTAAGACAATCAAAATAGTTCGTTACAATATGTGTCCGGAAAAGCTTCATTTCCGAGTTACGACCTTCAGAACAATGAAACTCACCGGAACGTTTTTCTTTCCGCAGGTCGTTGCCGTGAAAGGAGACATTAACAGGACACTGACAGTTAATACCGAGGCGAAGGTTACATTCAGTGTTGTGTTTGGCGGTCGACTGTGCATCATGTACTCAACCCAGGAGGTGGCAGAAGTGCGCTTCATGTACGGTAAGGCGGACGGCAGTGCTGCGCTGGCTCGTCCTTTGTACCAGGAGGGGTACCCAAGGAGACTGTTCATATCGGAAGACATTAATTTGTACGTTTCCATCGCCGTCTGCGCGAGCACGGAAAATTTAACTCTCCTGGTTTGTGGAGGGGGTGACCAAGATGTACAACTCCAGCTGTAGAGGAGAAGATTTCGGACGCTGTGGACACCAGTTCTGCTATCAGCACACGAAGGTTAGTGTTGCAAGTGAATATTCCTCATACGCCCGTCTGGAGACTGTTGCAAGAGCATCAGTTGTGTCCTTATCATTTGCAACTTGTGCAGACCCTGTCACCAGCAGATTACCCTGCAGAGTTAAGTTCTGCCAGTGCTATCAGCACACGAAGGTTAGCGTTGCAAGTGAATATTCCTCATACGCCCGTCTGAAGACTGTTGCAAGGGTATCAGTTGACAATTATCATTTGCAACTTGTGCAGACCCTGTCACCAGCAGATTACCCTGCAGAGTTAAGTTCTGCCAGTGCTATCAGCACACGAAGGTTAGCGTTGCAAGTGAATATTCCTCATACGCCCGTCTGAAGACTGTTGCAAGGGTATCAGTTGACAATTATCATTTGCAACTTGTGCAGACCCTGTCACCAGCAGATTACCCTGCAGAGTTAAGTTCTGCCAGTGCTATCAGCACACGAAGGTTAGCGTTGCAAGTGAATATTCCTCATACGCCCGTCTGAAGACTGTTGCAAGGGTATCAGTTGACAATTATCATTTGCAACTTGTGCAGACCCTGTCACCAGCAGATTACCCTGCAGAGTTAAGTTCTGCCACTGCTATCAGCACACGAAGGTTAGCGTTGTAAGTGAATGTTCCTCATAAGACCGTCTGGAGACTGTTGCAAGGGTATCAGTTGACAATTATCATTTGCAACTTCTGCAGACCCTGTCACCAGCAGATTACCCTGCAGAGTTAAGTTCTGCCAGTGCTATCAGCACACGAAGGTTAGCGTTGTAAGTGAATGTTCCTCATAAGACCGTCTGGAGACTGTTGCAAGGGTATCAGTTGACAATTATCATTTGCAACTTGTGCAGACCCTGTCACCAGCAGATTACCCTGCAGAGTTAAGTTCTGCCAGTGCTATCAGCACACGAAGGTTAGTGTTGCAAGTGAGTATTCCTCATACGACCGTCTGGAGACTGTTGCAAGAGCATCAGTTGTGTCCTTATCATTTGCAGACCCTGTAACCAGCAGATTACCCTGCAGAGTTAAGTTCTGCCAGTGCTATCAGCACACGAAGGTTAGCGTTGTAAGTGAATGTTCCTCATAAGACCGTCTGGAGACTGTTGCAAGGGTATCAGTTGACAATTATCATTTGCAACGTGTGCAGACGCTGTCACCAGCTGATTATCCTGCAGAGTTAGGTTCTGCCAATGTTTCTTGCAACAGAGTGGTGCAAATCCGAACTTTCCTGCCTTAGAATTATTTACAGATGAAACAGTTCACGCGAAATGAATTTACAAATTCCCACAATCAGCATGTATGGGCATATGAAAACCCACGTGCAACTGTTCCATCTCATTACCAAGGTGCGGTTCTCCCTCAACATATGAACCGGTATCATTGATGATCGATTAGATGGACTCCATGTACTTGAAAACAGACTTACAGGGCAGGTGTACACGAAGTTCCTGACAAACACTATACCTCGTGTTTATGAAGACACTCCACTGAACATTCGTCAACAAACTCACTTCTTGCATGATGGCGCTCCTGCACACTTCAGTCGTACGGCTCGCCGGTGCTTGGATCGGAGGTTTCCTGATCGATGGAAAGGTAGAGGTAGCCCAATTGCTTGACCTCCACGCTCACCTGATTTGAACCCCTCGATTTCTACTTGTGGGTGAATTGGTCTATTCGTCTTATTTGGAATCCCTTTAGAATCGAATTGTGCCATGTTGTGAGGAAATACGCAGTACTCCAGGAGTTTGGGATCCTGTTCACAGGTCAATGAGACATCGATGTGAGGTACGTATTCAAGCAGGAGATGGACATTTTGAACATCCTCTGTAATGACAACGACCTACGGAAAGAAAAACGTTTTCAGTGTTATGAAGGCCATCACTTAGAAATAAAGCATTTCCGGGCATACATAATGAACTTATTTGATTGTCTACAAATGGGGAATACATACCTGAAATTATACCCCCTATTTTTGAAACATGTAATCTGACATTTTTATACACACTAACAACGATATTTAAAAGCGATTATTCTAATCTTCAAATTATGCAAGTTTTTGTACAACTGAAGTATGGCCAAATGTATAATTAATACAAAGATGATATGAGGCGTTAAGCGCAACAGTGGCCCAACCCACAAAAATTCAGAAACTGAGTTATTAGCACAGACATGTTCCCCATATCACATTTCTACAACTACCGACAGATGGCATGAGAAGTGTGTTATTACATGGAACTGAATCTGGCTTCCTGGATAGAAACAGTGGCCCAACCATCCTGCAAGTATGTAGCTATGTATCACAATGTCGGTGCTATATTGATTAAAATTTCCAAATATCATGACTCTTGCTTTGTTATTAAAGTGAATATAGAACTTTCAAATCACAGATATTCTTTACACTCCATTATCTCCATTATGTAGATTTAGTGGTTGGGCCACTGTGCGCTCAACGTCTCATATGTGGTTAGTGTATTTTCATTACAATTCTAGTTCCTAAACCATTGTACCTTTATGCAGCATGCATAGTGTAATATTCAGCTAATCCGACAAAGCATATTAAAACATGGACTTTTGACTCATCCTGCTTTTTCAAACTAAACGTAAGTGCTGGGTCTTTAATGTTAAACTCATCTTGAAAGCCTACGTTACCTACCCACCACTCATTTGACGAAGATTCCTCAATGCACATGCTTATTCAAACCAAACTCTTGTTTACATTGAGCCAACATCGCTGATGACTGTACGAACCGGAGCCATTGAACCCTAGCATCTTGTACTTTAACTCGGTCCCCCCCCCCCCCCACACACACACACACACACACACACACACACACACACACACACACACACACACACACACACGCACACGCACACGCACACGCACCCGCACCCGCAGCCGCACCCGCACACAAAAACTTCTCAGTACAGTAATTTTCAAATTTTAGGCTTGCTTGCAGCTTGTGGAACATTCACAACCGTAAAATAACAAATTATTCTTTTGCTAAAATATCTATTATTTGGGCTAGAAAGCTTAAAAGCGCTCGCGTGTAATTAATTACCTTTTAAATTTCATCTGGTCAGTACCGATTATCTAGTATCCGAGGGTCTGGAAAAAAGAAAGGTAGGGAAAAAAAAAAAAAAAAACTCAAAACGTTCTCATGTTTGACTCCAGCTCAAAGCGGGTAACTTTTATAAAGCAACACAAGCGATTTTGAGCCAATAACGGAATGAAACCGGCATATTAATAAATTCGTTGCTAAAGACAGGCTCACGAATACAGCTTTACTTTTTTATCGCCGAAATTAACAAGTAATGACTCGTGTTGTGGGTTTACCACGTTGGCATGTCGAGGGTCACCCTGTAAGTGTTATAATAGAAAGCGACGGCAGGATTACAACGTCACAATTAATTTGAAGCTGATAGCCCATTGACAGGCTAATCAACCCTCATCATATATCAATAAACGAAGGCGCATGTAACTGTTTAATTTTGCAGAACGTCAACTGGACATCCCGATGTGACAAACAGCACACTGACCCAGCTGCAATAGAAGTCATGTAGCAGTTGACCTCACCCCCGCGACCTCTGAACTATTCGGGTCCGCATTCTATCATTATTCTGGTCATCTGGGAAAGTAAGCCCTTGTATCAGGTAACTAGTGTTTGTTTACTGTAGTAACCTTCTAAAGTTTCAATGTCATCGATACTGCTTTCATTTACAGAGATACAGAACGGTACACGAAACTTGCAACATGAAATACATATTATGCTAATCCGTTTAGTGTGGGGAAACCTCACTTACTGCAAGAACCGTTCAAGCCTAAAGAAGTTCACAAATAGGAGCACTATAAAGTAAAATACTTATAATTTACTATACACACGGTCGTAATGTACAACAATGGAATTTTTCTCACTGTGTGCTCACTATCAATAGTAAAACTACGAGTAATGATAGCTTTTTTGGTAATTTAATTGAGTTTAACGAATGCTTAGTATTGGACTTGCGGCGCTGAAATAATTATCTAATGACAACAAGCATAAGGTTGAACGCACAATTAAAGTACCTATGGCAAATTGTAACCAAAAAGGATATCCTGTAAGTGACGCCATTTTCATATATTTATATAATTACTGAAGTGACTTACCTGTTTCATCTCTGATTATGCGATGTTAAAGATTGTACCATTTCTTTTATATTTTGAATCTGCAGATCAAATCTTGTTATTTTTACAGTTTGTACCAACCATCAATACTGAATAGGAAAGTGCAGAATAGGGTATGAAGCTGGAAGCAGAGATTATGGGAACAAAACTGAATATAGAAGATAAAGACCGCCTCCGTAGCGCAGTGGTAGCTAGCTAGGAGGACCCAGGTTTGATCCCCGGTACCGGCATGGGGATTTTCCCCCCGCTAGAAGGTCTGGCACGGGATGCACTCAGCCTCGTTAGGTCCCTGAGGGGCTAATTGAGAAGCTGCTTGATCGAAAAGTGGCAGCGTCTCCCAGAGAAGACCTGGAGGGAACGGGCGCTGACCACGTCCCACCTCCAGTACTGCACCCTTCTCATGACGCTTGTGGTGGGCAGACGTGGAGGATGCAGCGATCGGGTGGTAGGCCTTGGCCTGGATGGGCTGTTGTGTCACGAGGTTACGGATTATAGAAGATGAAACAATCTGTTATTGGTTTTAAGCACCATGCTGGTCTATTATTACTAGTGAATAAGGCAATGTGTACATTGGCTGAAAGGTGCTTGCAACTGATTGTCAGAAGGGATCGCTTACGGGTTTCAGAGAAAATAAAAACCTCTTACCGAATGTTCTCAATTACACTGTTGGTTTTTGTAACTGTTATTACGGATTGGTTTTTCGACGAATTCGACCAGCATTAATTAAATAATGAGCACTTCATCTCACAATATTTTTCATTTTTTAATTGAGTTAGTCTTCAGTTCTTCTTTAAAACGTTTTCTGCCACCTGGTGGAAACGGAGCTCTCTTAACAAATAAATATTTGACCGTTTCCTCTTGAAACAAAACAATTCTTTTTTCTTTTCCCGTTTTTCCTTTTTCCTTGCCATGTCATGTCTTGTAATTCAAAGGCTTATACAAGGAAGTTGGAGGATCAAATAGTACCCCTGAGCTCTGTAAATAAAATATCCGAAACATAAGTGTCATAGTAATCTTCATTCATGGTCATTCCTTGTTGTATACAGTCAACCGATAATAGTTCTTCATATTGGAAGAAAACAGTAAATATTCGCTTCTGAGAGTAAAAAACTTGCCGAGGAACAACTGGTCCTGTACCATTCGCATTTACTCACACCCAGTTATGAGCATTAGTTGGAGTAGCAATGCAACTAACAAAACCAACTTGCATCATTAGTGGATACTGGTGTCCGGTTTTTGGGACAATTTAATACAAAAATATTCAGCAATTTCCTTTCGCATTCCTTTCTCCTCTTATCTTTATTGGTGAGAACGTGGAACCCATTTTGCATAGAATTTTCACAGCTTTAGATGTTTATGGAAGATACTAATGCTTCTAAAATTAATACCCTTTCCATACTTAGCAATTCAGCAGTAATGTGTCATTTTCCTCACCTTGTGAATTGCTTTGTCGTTCACAACGTCCTGAGGTAGGCGGGAGGGAGGGTTGTGATCAAGGTCTCCCGCCCTTTTCCAAGTGATCCAACCCATCTTGCATTGGTATCAAACAGACCTGCTCTCCACGAATAGGTTCCAACTCCTGGATTTTCCCTCTGTCATTTACGTTATAATGTGTAAAAAGGTAGAATGTTTATTATGTCTTCTTCCGAAATATCCATCATTTTTCACCATCCATTGAAACACGACTGAATTCAGCAGACTATGACTATGACATTTTAAACTTGTACTTAGGCGCATTTTTACAGCTTAAGGTCCATTGTGGCCAGCCGTGTTGGTTGCATTTTCATACGCATTATTGTCCAACAAAGGACAATGGATAGGCTGTTTGCAAACTTTTGAGTATATAATGTATTATTGGATGTTTTAAAGATGAAATCAAAATAGGAGTTCAAACTGAAAACAACAGAAATCACTAAGACTACACTGTTTACATATACATGGAAGTTTATGCACTGTTAAGGTGACCTGAACTGGTCATTCCTTGGCACTTGCACAGTGGAAAACGTCCGTTGTTAGCAATTAAAACTAAAATCATAAAATGTAACTAAGAACGAACGGCTGTTTACAAGCATGGCTGTTCTTCAATGAACCATACTATTGACTTTAATAAACGAACTGCCATAGTTAAAGCCTTAAAATATATGGAAAAATGTTATTCACATTTACAATAGGCGACTAACATCTCAAAAATAAACAAACAACAAAAACCCGGAACGTGAAAAAATTACCGACTGTTTAAAAACTTTAAACATTTCTTAAATGTGTTCGGCCGCATAATGGACTTTAATACTATTTGTATCAAGTCAGTTAATTATCCATTATACAAAAATCACAAGCATGTTATTTGGAACTCTTTTTCACCGTTCTTCAGATGAAGTTGTTCAATTTAATCAAACATGAAAGGAAAATCCTGACAAATTATTTTTGCTGGGCTACAGCTGCATTCAGAAACACAGATGTCCTTCATTAAACGACACACTGTGGTCTGGCATTATTTCCCAAATGAGAGACGTGATCTTCGTACGAATCACGCAATTTCTGTTCCATACAGTGAAATATGATGCAATTAAAATGTCATTTGGTGTCTAATGTCGGTGATTCTCAATTAATATTTGGGCATTTTAAAACAATTGTTCGTGACAGTACTTTAAATTCGTTCTCTCAAAAGCTTCAATCCCCCCCCCCCCATTCAAAGTACAGTCAGATTAGAAACTAAGTTCAGAGGCAATTTTCCATTATTGGTACAAATTTGGAATATGGAAGCATGGAAACAATAGACATACTTGAGAGTATTTATCTACCGCAAAGCCAGAGCAGAGTATTGTACACCACCCAAAAACTGTACTTCTATGTATTTCAAAGTAGGAGTGACTTATATCTGAAAACCATGTGCCGTTTAATAGCAAATTACTTTTACTAAAATGTTCCTAACGGTATCTGCCTCTGCCAATAACATTGGCCAAAAGTGAACTTGTCATATAGGTATACCCACGACGTATTTGAGAAAATTAGAAACGCTCTTCTCCGCTGCCCTAATCATGATTTAATTTGCACAGAAACAAATAAACTAAATTTATTAGCTATATTCCAATGTTATGGCAGACTATTCCACTCATGCCGGATTATCACCCGTTGATTGTGGTATTGCGTATTGCTTTGGTTATACCACCTCTTCCTTTTCTTACGTTTCTGAACATCTGAAGTATCCATGTGCAGTAGAAACAATAGCGAGCCATTCAAAACGACAGACAAAATACGTGGTGAGTGTTCTAGTGAGGATGTTCATATTTTAATACAAGAGGCAAAGTCAAACAACTGTAATTTTAAATAAAGCAGACCTACCTTCAATGAACAGGCTACTAACGCAAATTCTTTCATTTTAACTCATCATATTTCTAATTTCTAAAAATTGTTGTTCTCACAGCCTGCTGTATTAGTTGTAGTGATAAGTGTGAAAATAAATCTTAATTATAATGTATGAATGTTATTTGAAGTTGTATACGTTTAAAGTACTATTAATATTAAATGACCGCTCCCGTAGCATAGTGGTAGCGTGCCGGCCTATAGTCCGAGGGACCCAGGTTTCATCCTCGGTACTGGCATGGGATATTTTCCCCGTTGGGAGGTCTGACCCGGGATGCACTCAGCCTCGTTAGGTCCCTGAGGAGTCAATTGGGGAGCTACTTGAATAAAGAAGTAGCGGCCCCAGGTCGTGAACACCACATAACTGACCGGGAGGGATCGGAGCGCTGACCACGTCCCACCCTCCAGTACTGCACCCCACTCATGACGCCTGTGGTGGGCAGAGGTGGGGGCGCAGTGGCAGGGCGGTAGGCCTTAGCTCGGGTAGGGCTGTCACTCCGCAGGGTTGTAATTTTTTTTTAAATATTAAATAGTATTAAATAAATTAATTATTAGTTATTTCGCGGAATACTCTAAACAAATACCACTGGAGGTTTTCTCGCCCTTCGCGCTCGCAAAATTATCGTCATGTGAAACCCTGTCGTGGAATTACTATAGATAATATTATGGTAATAGTTAAAGTGATAATTACGGGATAAACATGTGGGATAAAATTTAAGTGATTGTTAAAAGCTCAGTAATATTTGTTCGAAGGCGCGGTAATATACTGCTGATGCAAGGGAGTTTACTTACATAGACACTGGGAGCATGTGAGTCACTCAGCGATTGTTAGCTTGGTTTGTACTTTCCCTTAAGGTAAGAGCACATGTCAAATTGGCTTCCCACATACCCACATATGAGTCATTCCACGTCAAATCGCACAAAATATGGCAAAAAATGACCTTGATCTCTCAGATTTTCTTAAAATTTTCTTTCTTTTGGTGTTTTGGAACAAAATATATTTGACCCGTGTTTCTTCGTTTTATAAAAAAAAACTATTTTGACAGATATTAATTTTTGAAATGTCCCAAAAATCGCGCGCTCCTCGCTCTTCGGTCAATCATACCTCCAATTGGAATAAAGCAAATTACTTGATCTTTGCCTATTATATTTTATACGATTAAAGTTTTAAAGTTAAATAATAAAATAAACTCGACCATTTAAAAGTCTTGAAAAAAACAACTAAAAATACAATGAAGTTTATTCAATATGCTCAGAGAAAATCAGAATGGAGTCTCTAATAGTTCAATTGTAATTAACTTTGCAAATCAGTGCAGCGCACTCGCGTGGCACGGCTACCGCAACCTCACACAATTGCCACCTTCCATTACGGCAACTGTCCACTGCTTGAGGTTCCACGAATGTTACAACAGTACAGTAAGGAGAACACTACTAGCTGACACTATTATATGTACACCATTAGCATCTTCAAAATTTATTAATTAATTAATTTATTTATTTATTTATCAACAAGTTTACAATGTGAGATCACATCTTCCAGTATTCAAAGTGTTTAAGTACGTATCTTCTTCCCCCATTCTTCTCTTATTTCCCAATCCCGCTCTTCTAAATTCTTCTCCTTCATACTACTCCTTATATCATCTATCCAGGTTTTCCACGGTCTTCCCCTCTTTCCTCTCCCTGGTGGAATCCATTCCAAAACTTGTCTCGGCAATCTTGTTTCCATCATTCTACGTGTATGACCATACCATTCCAATTGTTTGTATTTCACAAAATCTAATAATGTATCATTAACATTCATTTTTTGTCTAATAGTTGCATTTCTAATTTTCTCTAATTTAGAATGCCTAGTGGATCTTCTAAAACAATCCATTTCAGTAGAAAGCAATTTTAATTTCAGGTTTGTGTTTAGGTGCCATGTTTCCGCTCCATAAGTTATAGTGCTTCTTATTATAGATTTGTAATTTTGTATCCACTGTTAATGCCTTATCCCACAAAATTCCGTTCAACATAGCTATTGTTGATCTACCTTTCTGGATTCTATTTTTTATGTCATTTTCCTGACTGCAGTTTGAATTTATTTTAACCCCCAAATATTCACATTCTTCTCGTCCTTTGATACGTCCCATTCCATCTTCCAAAATCAAGTCTTATCTTTCATCCCCACAAGACAGATATAGTGTTTTCTCCAAATTTATTTTTAAACCCCATTTAGTGTATTCTTCCATAAGTTTTCTAGTCATATATTCTATGTCATCATAATCTTGAGCTATAACCAATTGATCATCAGCAAACAACAGTGTATAAATTGTGGAGTTATTAATAGGTATTCCCATATTTTTACATTTCTTCTTCCAATTGGATAAAGCTTGCTGTATATATATCTTAAATAATGTTGGAGACAGGTAACAGCCTTGGCGTAATCCTTTTGTTACTAGGAATTCCTCCGAAATGTTCTTTCCTATCTTGATTCTAGAAGTTGCATTTTCATATAATTTCCCAATGGCATTTAAGAGAAGCTTATTGTCAATTTTATTCTTTAATATTTCCCATAATTTTTGTAACGGAACGGAGTCATAAGCTTTTTCTAAATCAACTAATAAAAGATACAATGACTGCCCTTTAACATATTTCTTTTCCATTAACTGCTTTACCACAAAAATGTGATCAGTCGTTGATCTCCCAGCTCGGAAGCCTGCCTGTTCTTCATCTTCTTGTCCCTTATAATAATCTTCTAACATATATTTCAACATTTTTCCATGTATTCTACTGACTGTGTTAAGTACTGCAATACCCCTATAATTATTACAATCATCCTTTTTTCCTTTTTTATGGATGACGGATATAAGCCCTGTTTTCCATGATTTTGGTATCTCTTCACCATTTAGACATCTTTCCAAAAGTAGTCTCAACATTTCAAACAGTTTGTCCGTTCCCTGTTTAATAAGTTCAGGATAAATACCATCTGTTCCACAGACCTTACCATTCTTAAGTTGTCCAATTACTAACTTTACTAGTTCTATGTCTAAAACTATATTAATGCCTCCTAATTTATTTCCATTTTTATTATTACATCTTAAATGTTTTAAAACATTTCAGTGCTTCTTTTTCCACCAATATAATATTGAATTTTATGACATGTTTATCGGATAATTCGACTAGGTACATGGAATGTTCAAGGAATAGCGAATAAATATGGAGATATTCAGTATGAATTACAAAAAAATAAACAAGATATTATAATTTTAACCGAAACCAAAAAGAAAGGGAACGGAATAGAAAATCTTGGAAGAAGATATACTCAATTTTATAGTGGAGTACCGAAAAATAAACGAGCAGCTAGAGGAGTTTCAATAGTGATTAAGAATAAATTTAAAAAATTTGTTAAAAGTTGGCAACCAATCAATGAAAACATTCTTCAAATGAACATAGACATTTTTGGAAAGAAACTTACAATATTAGGGGTGTATGGAATAAGTGAAGATGAAAATCTATCTTCAAAATGTTATCTTCATTTTAAACTAATGTTTCCATACGACACACAACTTTACCTCCTTTTTCGAAAGAAAATTGTTTCACTAAAACTTCAGTTTTTGACAAAGGAATGAAGGAGTGTAATTTTAAAGCATAGCTGGACCCATCCTTCTTGGCCCCTGACCTTGACTGGAAGTCCTGTTGGCGAATCCATAGCTTTTGTCTGTTTCATCAGCTCATATTGTATAATTCTGCGAATGAAACCATGCACAACATGGGGAGGGAGCGGGAAGGTAGTGACGTCTGCATGATCTGAGACAGTCTTTGCTGATTCACAGGTGCTTTTAGTACAGCGTACAGTTGAAGACATAGATCTTTGCGATAAAGAGTGAATATAGTGAATTTGTGAGATATTGATCATAGCGTAGGTAAATCAATTATGCCACCTGTACGTTCTAAATTAGGGACCAAAACATTACACAGTCAGAGTAGAGGAATTATTTCAGATGTATGGACGTACATGAAGGAAGAAGGTAAAAGTAAAGAACTGCTTACATTAAAAGATTTTTTTAAAAAAAATTCAAAAGTTCAAAAGCACGTATCAGATGCCACAGGAGTATCAGAAAGAAAGTAGGTACATTGTGGAGACATTTTTCTGCATGGACTGTACTGCCTTAGTAAGAAGAAGTTATCCGACTAGCATAGCTGACGCACCAATTCGCATGCTGTCTGCAGTCACCTGGCTTGTTACTCGCTTTCAGGGGGCCAAGACGGCGAATCCAGCTGTACAAACGGATCTCACTACTTCATGTCATCCGTGGGCGCTTGCAGGCCTCCAGAAAAAAAAAAAAAAAAAAAAAAAAAAAAAAGAAAGAAAGAAAGAAAAAAAAAAACTAGAAAATGCACTAATGCAAGCTCCATAGTTTTCAACATCTTATTTTATAGATAGAATATCAGGGAATACGTGTGCAACTTTTATTTTAAAGATTTTTAACACATCGATTTAAATTCTATTTTTGGTTTTACAAAATATACCATAAAAAAGTCCAAAATTTGTGTGTAATAATGATTGGTCGAAAGTTGTTACAAGTGTTGTATTTAATCTTTCCAGTGCGCCAAACCCCCAAAAACAAAAGCACAACCACGAGGCTGAAGAGGGGTGTCCCTGAACAGCCAGGGCATGTCGAAAGACATGCCCAAATAACTCTTTCATTCATTCATTCAAACCCCAACTCTCCACTCTATATGGCCTTAGAGTAACCAGTGATTTTATATTACAGTGCGCGCAGAAATTGCTTAATTTCTAATAGCCATAACTAAGCAAGTAATTTAAAAATACAGAAATAAAAAAACAGGGGTCTCCTTATTTGATGCCTATTATTCATAAAAAAAAAATTTGAACCTGCTACGAAAAAGTCGTGTTTTACGGGTGTGCGATTTGACGTGGATTGACCCATATCTGAAAGTAGTTATTTTCATATTTGTTATGACTTATAGGAAGGCGACAATAAAAAAAATAAGAGCTTTTACATTTAAAATCATTTAAAATATCTTTGAAAATAAATGACTGTGGGTAGAGAAAAACACGTGTTTGTTATCGAATTCTCATTTTTGTGGGGTCTCAGCTTTTTTAAAAAATTGTTTCGTTGATTTCTTTTTGTTCTTTCTTTTTATTTCCTGTTTCCTTGTTTCCTCTGGTTTATTTTACTGTTTTTTTTTCTGTTTGCCACACATATACACAGTACATAAACACAAATGAACCGAGGCGGGACTCTAACCCGCGACCCTCTGAGCGGTGGAGTGCCAAAGACGTACTCTCCAGCGACCACGGCTACGAGTGTCGGCTCACATTAAAGTTTCGTTACATTATTTAATGGAAGTAAATGGAATTGTAGACGTGAGAAATCTGACATGTTAGGAGACATGGCATCTATGGGCTTGTCAATATGCAAATATTTAAACTCCTGATGACAGTTTTAGAAGTTCCCAAAGGAGTTAGACAGAACACTATTAAAATTACTAATGCCTCTCTGTGATCATAGTCACGCATAAAACTGAATTACTGGATTTAATTGCATCCGCCTAATTTCATTATATCATTAGTACATTTATTGCTGTATAAACAACGCCGCTCTAATCTCAAGAGTAATCTGATATCATCTCTATGTTTTATGACAGATTATTTAATTTAATTACTGCAAAACATTGACGCCTTGATCGCGAGCCCGAGCCTAGTTCACAATCACTGCACTTCACCATTATGTCCTACAATTAAACCTGCTTACCTGGGGAGGCGTCTGCGTAAATTGGAAGCGATATCATCTCTAACGGCCAATAATTTGTGTTATGCTGAGGTGACGTCATTGTCTCAACGCCCATTACACCCTGCTATCTAAATCGATATGAGAATGGAGCAGTTTTATAGGTTACTGTCTTTCGCCTGGTAATTGTTTGCACGCAGATAACGGGGTATTAAAAGGCAATTATGGCCGCAGCAAAACCAGCTGCTATACGCTAATGAAACGGTTGTTTTACTGTGGAATAGCGTCCTCAAAATTCGGGCCTGGAGTCAAATTATTGCATTTGTATGCTTTTAGAGCTCTTTATTAATTATGAATGCTTCTCTTCGAATACACACAGAACAGGCTAAATAACGTTAGCTCAGGAATAGCCACATATTTCCAAAATCAGTTACTAGTTCTTTGAAGGGCTTTCTACATCCTGGGCATAAAAAATAAACCCAGCTTACCAAACAAATTCCCTTCGAAACAGAACACTCCTCTTTATTTTCCACCCTGTTTTTACTTTCTCCACTACCTACCTATGATAAGCAAGAGGAAACAGTGTATTTCACCCAAAAATTCAACGTCCAGATTTCACCGAAAGCACATCCTTTAAAGTCCCTGAATTAAAGAATAAAATCTGGTGTGTTGCACTCGCACAACTTTCTCTACTCTTGTACTAACCGTCTTCACAAACTGTTATTCCTCTATCTTCTTCAAGTTGATGGACATAAACATTAGCAATTATCTTATTGCTGATTTGCTTGTAGGTACAAGGGGAATATGCGAATACAGTAGGCTTTGAATGATAGTCAAATCTTTTAAAGCTGGTCACCATATCAAGGTTTTGAGATTCCGTTCTCTTCACACGGCCAAGAGGTAAAAAGTGAATAGCGATCTTCCATTTGAGAAAAGTATAAGTACATTGGAATCTCCAGGAGTTGGCTAATGTGGACTGAAAGATTGTCAAGTTACCGAACTGTCGAGTTTTACGGAATAGGGAATCTGTTATTCACAACCTATAACATAACACTGCAAATTACATATATTCTATCACAATACAGGGAATAAAAGTATGACTTATTCTAAAATGTACTACGACCCTTTGTTGGGTCTGTTTAACACAACCTATTTAATTTCCATTGCCATGTTAACTTGTCTTTTCTTCTCGTTTGACATTTGTACTGGCACAAACACAACTTACTGCAACACTAACAGTAAGTCTGAAATCTTGGAAGCTGCCAGAATTGTGTAATTGACAGTTCAGCTTACTATGTACACAGGTTTTTTGTACACGTGGCGATCGAAGTTGCTTCAATGTGTGCGAGTGACATCATGCAAATTGATGATGTGGGTAATGTCTCTGTGTACTTCCTTGAAATGGGGGAGACATTGCTGATAATGTGAGATGCCGCTGTGCATAATCACGCACGGTCCTTGGAAGTCGGATACATAACGTGACACCGCAGTGGTCTTATAAATACAAAGGTGAACTCGATCATACATCACTGCACAATTGTCACGTCTAAAAATACCTTTGTACTGGTTAAAGCAATAAACCTTCAAACCTTCCTAACAAGTGTTTGTGCTATTAGTGGCAAGCTTTGGTTTCGTGACAATGGTCTGGCAGTTGCTTATGTTCTGACTAGAAGTTTAATACGTCGTCAGACTTGCGGTAGCTCGTACACGTGCAGTAATTAAAATCTACCTGTAATATTCATATCGTATAATAGATAATATAAATTATTATAGTCTAGTTTAACGATAAAAAGTTTAAAAAAGGAGGTTTTCGAGTTACATGGAATGTCGAGTTATCGGGATTCTACTGTATTACAAAACAAACAGAAGTAACAAGGAATATCTCCGAAATAGCTCACTCCACAAAAAATGCATTTGTACATCACCTGTGTGTTTTAACGAGATCTACATTTTTTGTCGAGTACGATTTGTCTACAGCTATGTAAACGTCATTAAGAGTAAACAGGACTGCACGGGCTATAGCCACAAAACTCGAAATATTCATTTCATTTGTCATAAACATATCTTAAACATGTCACTTTAATCAAAATTGTTTGAGCCATTTTTGAGAAAAACAAAATTTTTGAAAATGTTCCATGTAATGGGTATTTTCTCAAAAATGGATCGAAAGATTTTGACTAAAGTGTGATACTTTTAATGTATTTACGTGGCAAAATATATTTATCTTGATTTTTTGGGGAATAGCCCGTGAATTTCACCTTATTCTAAAGGAATTTTGATAATTTTTATAACTGGTAGTTGTTATGAGACAGACAAAAACATGCTATACAGAAAAGGCGGACGTCTTTAAAGACATGATTTATTTCAAACTACTTTTTTGTGGAGTCAGCCATTTCTAATATGTTATTCCGGCCATGGGTCGTTTATCTCTGAGGATGCCTGACGGATAGACGAGCGAAACGTTAAGTTCATCATCTATTGGACCACGGCCAATCAGTCTACTGGATCAAGGCTGCCCGTGGAAGTCTAAGCTTTTACATTTGCTCATTTTTTGTAATGTTTAAAGCCCGATTGCTACTCATCTGTTTCTCGCGATGTCATGAAAAGAGTATGGATGTGTTCTGTATTTTTGTTATAACGCTATTTGAGTATATAACAGACTTTAGCTTACTTCATATGAAAATCTACTACTTTAAGGTAAGAAAAAGCTCCATTTAATAATTACAGAGAATGCGGAAACGATATATCAGATATATAAGAAGACGTAATGAATCTTGTGAAGTCTGCTGGTGACCATCCGCTGCGAGCTTCTTCCCATGAAGTGGCAAACGCCAGCTGACCGCTATGTTAAGTGCAGCGCAAGTTTAAACATTTATTGTTTCATTATTTTTTGCACGTTTCAAACAAGGGGTACTATAAAACTGCAGCAATTAATGTATATAAAAAGAGACTTAAGCTTATTCGAGTTTAATTATTATAAAAATGCGTTCATACTCAATATATGAAATGGGTTTTAAAAATTATGTAATTATTGCTATGTTATTGTTATATACCACCATCAACAATAGACATTTAGCTTCAAAATGAACCGTAGTTTACCGAAATCCGATGTAGCGTTCTTGACTTACAGGGCACAGAAGTTGTCTCATTCGAGAAGTAATGCAAATTTTAGCCGGTTTTAACCCAAAAACTATAAAAACGTAAGAGTTAATTTTCTGAAAAGTATTTTCTTTTATAATAACTCTCACCTGTATAAATAATTAATGATTTTAAAAATGTGAGGTCAATTCTCTCAGTTTTTTCTTCCGATTTTATATGGAATAGCCCATATTTAGATATCTACTCAAATATTGTGTTTTTGAGTTAGAGAATTTAATATGTTAATATATTTCTGCAAATAAAATGGGGCTTTATTTCCCAATAAAATTCACATTCTCTGCGAGTGTCGCTTAGTAAATTTATCAAATGTTGGATAATGGAGAGTATTAATATGTTAGAAGTAAAAGCTATTAACGGTTACTAAAACGGTCTGGTAATAATTTATGAATTGTAACTCTTCTCTGTCCTAAACATAAAATGTATTGGTGAGTTAGTAACCTTTAGGAAAAGCTATAACGAAGGCTCGTCACATACAGCCTCATTGTTTATGATCCCTATTACCATGACTTCAGAGAATACAAGAGCTTCTCTAAAGCATGAGTAGCAGTCCATAACAGCAACACGCCCAGATGACTGTGGATGCAATCACTACTGGCAATTAATTAGTTTTCTCTGCAGGGAAGCCATTAGACAGATGTTTATTAGCACGGCAAGGTAAGTGATGACCCTGCTGAAATTATTCTGCTCCCGATAAACTGATTCCATACCCGGGGCCATTTGGTTACTGTGTTTTGCTAGCTATTATCTTCCGAAAAAGCTCTTAGGAAGACACTGCGAAGCCTGCTTCCCTTTTACATTTTCCCAATATTGTTATTTAAAGTTTAGATAGTAGTCATATCAGATTTTAAAGTAGATGCGTAATTATGTGATTAAATCTGTAGGACGACAGCCCTAAACTGGCCAACCCGACTGCCAACCTCACGCTGACATATACATGGCAGAGTCACACTGTCATGAGATGATGTGGTTAACAACATGCTTCCTCCAGCCGGAATATTGGTCTCCCCGACCTGTAGATTGCTACCTATCGCAGATCCTCAAACTTCTTATGATGTTTAAAACGGCCGAAAAAGGACATTCCAGCAGGCTGCGGACCACAGCAATGTAATCTGAACTAAATGATAAAAGTAACTAAAATGATTTATGTCTGGAAAATTACGGAAGTGACAGAATTGTAGTAACTTTCATGGCACCACACCTGACAACAGAAGACAAGCGTAGCACCTATTACCGAAAAGATATCATGAATTTTTGTTTTCCTCCAGTAACCGCGAAAATATCATAACAGACTAATTTAAGTTACCCTCATATCAAGCAAAGATGTTAAATATGGAATACGGAGATGATCTTAGAAAATTACAGTTCTTTTAGGGTTCAGTTATTTTAAGGTTAATACAAGCTTTGGCTTCAAATACACAAAATTTGTCTGCGACAGATCTTAGTTAAAAAAAAAATATCTGGTTTGTAGAGCGCGGAATCGATACGGAACATGCAATATGGGTTAGGTGGACACGTAGAATGAATGACGTAACGTGTACTGTGCTGCGTCATATGCACGTACATCAGCAGACGCCTGCAGCTGTGTACATGCGGGAGTAGCAGCAGTAGAACCCACGTGCAAACCTTGTGGCTCATTGCACAACCTTCTACCCTCTACTTACATGATTTATTTTTATGCATTTTTAACAAAATATTCTTGCAAAATCTTATTTTTCGAAATGTTAACCGGCATAGATGTTTACAGGAATGCTTTCATTATACATTTCTCATAGATACAAAAGTGATACAGAAGGGGAAGCGATAGTTCATCATCATCATCATCATCATCATCATCATCATCATCATCATATGGCCGTGGCCGAGCGGTTAGCGCGCTCGCCTACCACCTAGGCGGCCCGGGTTCGATCCCAGGGACCCTCATGTGGTATTCGTGGTGGACGAAGCGGCGTCAGGGCGGGTTTTCTCCGGGTACTCCGGTTTCCCCCGCCATCTCATTCCACCGGTGCTCCATCTTCATTCCATGTATCATCAGTGTCACCGCCTGCGGTGCCGTAGTAGTAAAAGCGGGCGTTAAACACCAACGCCCCCGCCCCCGCCCCCGCCACCGCCACCGCCACCGCCACCACGTTCTTGGTGGATTTGACTTCCTATCTCAATTCCCTTAATTTGAAATTACAAGGTACGGATAGACTCATAATCAACATGTTTGATGACTTGAAAGCATTTATGGAGAAGCTTGAATTGTGGATAACATAAGTTGATAATGAGGATGTGCATCATTTTCCTTGTTCGCAAAGTGTATACAATGATGGCTTTAAACATCTGATACCAAACTACAAAAACATTGTTAGAGGATTTCCTCAATGAATTCAAGAACAGATTTGGAGAAGTTGAGTCTATGGATCCCGAATGGAGACTCAACAACCCTTTCAGTGTCAATACTCGTGATTTCTCGCATGATTTACAATTAGAATTGACTTGCAAAGCAACACACCATTGCGCAATTCAGGAAATTTAGATGTCAAATTGTATATTTCATTACCTGAAACTACATTTCCCAATCTTCGTCAATCTGCACGTCGTTTGATAGCAATGTTTGCGTCGGCATACATTTGTGAACAGTTTTTTTTTTTCTTTCTAAATTGAATAACAATAAAACGCTCAGGTGTATTAATATTACTGACAGACATTTAGTGTCAGTGTGACGCCTATGTTCTTCGGAGATGGAACCTGAAATTGACAAACTTGTGGACAGGAAACATTGTCAAGCATCCAAAAGACAATAAACAACAAACAATAAAATAGGATCAGTGACTAATTCAACAGTGTATTTCCATTTGTAAATTGTAGAAACATGAAGCATGGTACCAGCCGCTACTGTTTGCTGCTGTTTGGCACCAGTTCACCCCTACTCTTCTATATAGCTGCGTATACAACAGAGGCGAGACCGGTAGCAAGAGTCCATGGGTCTCAAGTTCACAATTTGGGAGTGCTGTTCGACATCCCTGGCGGCCGAGCGGTTAGCGCGCTCGCCTACCACCTAGGCGGCCCGGGTTTGATCCCAGCGACCCGCATGTGGTATTCGTGGTGGACGAAGCGGCGTCAGGGCGGGTTTTCTCCGGGTGCTCCGGTTTCCCCCGCCATCTCATTCCACCGGTGCTCAATCTTCATTCCATGTATCATCAAGTACTGCGGTGCCGTAGTAGTAAAAGCGGGCGTTAAACACTACAACAACATCCCTGGCATAGCTCAAAAACGAAAAGTCGGTTGAAAACCAAAGTTGGTATTTAAGTTCAATATCTTTCAAGGATGCGACACGAAGATTTTGAAGAGAATTCCTCCCCCGTACACTACCCGTTACACGTAAAACTTTTCGAACATTTGGAATTTCTCTAAAATGACCAATGATTTTGATTAAAATACCATATGTATAAGACATTTTATGACAAATGAAATGCTCTTGAATGCTTTGATAAGTATATTAACATTTTTTATATTTAATAGATATATTGCTGTACCTATGTTTATTTTGCAATAAACATTAAGGTTAAATATGTTTTACTGCAATGTATCATTCAATTTTAAACAAACGTGTTACGATTTTAGTTCCTACCATTGAATTTGAAATATTTCACTAAAAACATACGAAATTGGAATTAAACTCCACTAGTAAAGCAAAAGTGTTCCCATGTTATAACAACCAATTCGCAATACCATGTAAACTATTCTATCTGTGGTAGACCTGACCTTAGTCGTCAATTCTGACTTTGTCACCCACAAGTTTTTGTTAAAAGCTACCTGAAATTCAGAGGGTGTTTTCATATGTCGAAGAAAAATATTAGTTTTTATATAAACACTGGTTAAAAGGATGACCATCTATGCGTTTTATACGTGATGAGTCATCAGTTATTGCTATATTTTGACAGCTATGTTATGCCAGAAAAGGAAAGTTAATGTTGATTTTGAAATGCCATTTTATAGTACCTAGATGCAAAAGTAAAATGAAAGGTAGCTAATAAGGAAAGCTAGAGATCTCAGTATAAAACAATAACGCAAAGTAGCCGAGGACTCTGATAGTCTTAAATAAATGCACAGGTAGAAATGCTGTTGTTGTTGTAGTGTTTAACGCCCGCTTTTACTACTACGGCACCGCAGGCGGTGACACTGATCACACATGGAATGAAGATGGAGCACCGGTGGAATGAGATGGCGGGGGAAACCGGAGCACCCGGAGAAAACCCGCCCTGACGCCGCTTCGTCCACCACGAATACCACATGCGGGTGCCTGGGATCGAACCCGGGCCGCCTAGGTGGTAGGCGAGCGCGCTAACCGCTCGGCCACGGCGCCGCCAGAAATGTTGTAAAACCGTAAGAAAAATGTGATGTTGCGTTCAAATAGCTTTGTCTAACTTCATCGTTTGTTTTAATAATATTACTTTCACAAATTATTCTTGCAAAAACTTTATCCTCTACCCACTTCATTGATTTAGATAAACGTTTCCAAAATATTTCATTACAGATTCCCTTCTAGGTACATAGGAAATAGCTTTAAGCGGATCTTTAAAACTCGTAGTATTTTGGCCTTGAAATAACATGCTCTTCCTATAACATGGAGAGAAATAAGAGTTTGGCAGTATTTCAAAATTGATATAATGTTTTAATTTATTTATTGAAGCAGTAATAACTCGCCTATTTACTGGCTGCCATCAAGAACAGAGTAAAAGAGACACATTATAAATAAATATATACATCAAACGTTAATGAAATTGAAACATAACTATAAAGATTACAATGTAATATCGACAGTTCAAATAATTGTTTTCCACATAATAGTACAGTATAAAAAAACTAAAGGTTGTAAAAGGGCAGTTAAAGGTGATAATAGAATATGATATACTGAAAATAATTTATAACAATGGAATATAAGCCAATCACAACGGATATCTTGGAAACACCTGCAATCCATACATCATTTGAAGTAGATGTACATTTCTGTGCGCTACATGTTTGCCTATTTCTTGTGGTTTACCAGTTATACAAAAATTGTACAAAATTCCTTCCAAAAGAAGGGACTTCATAGGTATTAGAGATATACACTTTATTTGTCTTAAAATATACCTATTAAATGGTTTGAAATCGATAGACCCATTTTTGAGAAAGTCACAAATTTCACAAAAAAAAAGTTCCAAAATGCATTTGAGAGATTTGGAATAAAAGGTACGAGAGTACAGATGAAACTCCAAGAAAACGCAGGAACTTAAGACTCTGAAATTTAATTTAAGACACTCATTTATGAAGCTATGGACAATAAATATTCAGCTTAAAACATATCTGATGATAATAAAAAACTAGAATTTACAACTCTTGTAGATTCAAATAAATTCCCGCAGGTTTCCTAAATCAGCTTTCACAAAACTGTTAGTGTCCCATTTGTATTAAGAAATAGGCATAAACTATAACACATTGTATCTTAAGTGCTATACTATTAATTTATTTGCATGGTTTTCAACTGCCTGAGGTATCTTTTATCTTATTGTTTATTTAGGGATGTCTAAAACGGGCATTTTGGAAGTTAAGTTATACTCACAGATTAATAGGAGACAGTCAACTCAAATGATGTGAATGAGTGCCACATAGGGCGGTTGCGGTTTTTCCTGATGTTTGAGTGGTACTTAGTAACACTGACACACGAATAATAATAAATATTTTAGAATATATCCTTTAGTCCAGTTTAAATATAGCATAGAGACAAAATGGAAAAACAAGGTAAACAAGTCACCCACTTCTGTAGTGTGTAGATAGCTGGTCTGTCTCATATTCAAGATGTCCTGAGTTCGAGTCACGGTTAAGAGTTAAACGTATAAGGTTGTTAAACAAAATAAACAAGTTTGATTAGCCGGGGACGGTCAATTTTAGTCTTTCATTTTCAGTGAAGCACATAATACGTATAGTAAGGGAAGTTAGCACTGATTTTGTTCTACTTCAAGCGGGAGAAATTAGAGGATTTGGAAAAGCCAGCATGTGAATCGAGATTACTTGAAGATGGTGTAGATATTGAACTCTTTATTTCCCATCATCATATACGTGAGTGAGTGAGTGAGTGAGTGAGTGAGTGAGTGAGTGAGTGAGTGAGGGAGTGAGTGAGTGTGTGTCGGGTTTAAGGGCCCGTCGACAACTTGGTCATTAGGGCCCCACCATAATCATCATATACGAAGTGTCTATAAGCTACATATCGCATTTTGCTATTGTTCATTACTCTTCCCTTTCTTCACCCTCGCCATCATAACGTGTACAATGCAGTACAAGAGAGTGAAGGAATTATGTAATGAAACACACTCAGATTTTCCCTTCACGTCTCTTATCGTGGCATCTTCACAAGAGGCAGATGACAAAACGTATTCACAGTCATTACTATTTACTTGGTCTGGATTCTCTGTATTTTCTTCTTCTGGTCTCATAATTATATATTTCTTGGGCTGGAATTGGCATGGCCTGAGAAACTAATATTAAGATGTTAAACTAATATTAAGATGTTAAGACATGTTAAGACACGATACAATGAACTATTAAACGCAGACTGAAGTGTCACTACTCATGATATTCCGATGTATAGCCGTAGTGGAGAGGGATCTATGACGCCAGAGCGAGTTATTGCCGCAATGTTTAGCTTTAATTGTGGGCTTATGGACAAATGTAGAAAGTTTGGGTTTTTGCGAATATGAATCTAAATAAAGTTTTAGTTAACACGGCTTTTAAATACCAAGTTCAATATCTGTCCGAAATTTCGTTTTTCAATTATGCCGTTCAAACACACATATGTGGGCCGCGTTCAGAGGGCTACCATTGATATCCCAACATGTAACTCATGAGAAATACAACAATTCCTGTGCCTATAATCTGTTTCAATCATGTGTTTAAAGCGCCCCCATGAACACCCATGAATTTCCCTCCACCAATCAGTAACCTAAGCGCCTTTCGTTACAGTGTCTCTGTACCTCTCTTTCTCCTTTTCCATATGTTTACAACAGGGTTGTTCTGGTTTAAGAACCGTTGCACTAGATATATCGTAGACAAAGTAAATAATTAAATGACCATCAGCCAGGAAAAGAAAGGAAAAAGAAAAATGGTGGATCCCACGTGAGGAAACCGCTGAGAGAGAAAAACACCACATTTCCAACACCATCTCGAGTCAAACGACTATTTCTCGCTCAAATTCCACGGGAGAAGAAACACACACACACACACACACACACACACACACACACACGCACACGCACACGCACACGCACACGCACACGCACACGCACACGCACACGCACACGCACACGCACACGCACACGCACGCACGCACGCACGCACGCACGCGCACACACACACACGCACACACACACACACACACACACACACACAAAGAACTCCTCATGTGATGACCTGTTTTTTCCTCCCCTTTTAATTAACAAGTAGGTAACAAGCTGAAGGCGACATAGCGCGTGGTATAGGCAGCAACGGGAGAGACTCATGCATTCGCATCTCATTACGTAACAGCCGTGTTGCTGAGGAGGGTAAACGCCGTAATATTGTCGCACATGCGTCGTCACGAACAGCGACAATACGCTCTTGATGAGCAACTTCTACACTTGCTAATTCTTTTTTGGCGAGCGGCATAACGACATACTCCGCTCACTCATGATCTCCTCTGCCGTTTCCTAGTGGCCACCTTGTTCCATTTCCCTTGAATACTTTATGTGATAACGGCTAACACAAAACAACAAAGGGCTGAAACATTGTTGAGGCTTATCAGCATCGATATTCGACTTGAGTTTCAACAAGAAAAATAAAAACAGAGCGAGAGATAAAAAAAATGGGTCTGATTTATAGCAATCAAAATACTTTCTCTTCCAACTGTCATCTATTTTGGGAGCCTATTTTTCATTTCTGCATTGTTAATCGAATCTATGCAGTTGTAGATAAAGATACAGTATGTAAGTCAATGCTTTGAAAAAAGTTCAAGTTGAATCTGGGCTGGATTTGATTTTTTGGCGGAAGAGGGGCCTTTTGTTATGGCACATATATTTATTACCTCATTAGCTATACATTCTAACGATGGGCATTGTCATATAAGACAGATTTATTACGTTAGTGGAACTTGAATAATTCGAAGCTGAAGGGGCAAGAAAAAAATTCTGAATATACAAAAATTTGAATTACAAAAGTTACGTATAATATTGACATTTCAGCAATACACCTACATATATCAATCTGGGTTTTTCGGTTACTCTTTTTGGACTCTTTCCATTTTCACTCGAAGCTCTGCTTAAAATGTTCTCCTTAATATTGAGATAGGTTGACAAGGTGTTCGGTAATATCCCATACACTTTGGCGATTTTAGATTTTTTCTTCTAACCTTTTCCAACTTCTCGAATGACGGCAACTTTTTTCGCAAAATGTGAAGTCTTGTACTGGACATGCGGTTTACTAAGAGACATAGTGCCATTGATTTGCAACACACTGAACAGTAGGAAGCTCAAGCGACAACTTAGGTGCACGTGTTTTAAACAAGGGGATGTGGGAGTAGGTATAGAAGCTCAAGGCCGGAACTAAGTAAGCTATTCCTCCCCCCCCCCCCTCCCCCAACTGCATTCCAACAAAACAAACAACCCCAGAGCGATGACCACGTTTGCAGAAACACTATTAAATTTCCACGTTTAGATTAATTTTCAACTGATACTTTTGAACAAAAACTTCAAATTAAGGAAAACGAAATTCGAAATATTTAGTGATTATTTCACATTGCTTTAATACAAAATTTAAGAGACCAAGAAAAATCTTCGAATTAACGACGATTTCGAATTATCCAAGTTCCACTGTACAATGTGCTGATTGCACTTCTTTTGTGTCGTTTTATTTATTTCGCGACTCCCAATTTTGCTGTGGGAGTGCGCATCCTGTCCGCGGGCCTGACTAGCGGATCTCAGAAGTGATCCTCTCTCTGCCTCGCGGAGGTAAGTAATTGTTTAGGCTTGAAGCTCGGGATTGTACTTTTGTAAACTTGCCTTTGTGACCGTTAACTTGCCTGGGTTGTGCTTCCAATGCAGAATATGTTAATTGTTTTGGGAGATAATTCTCGAGACCTTGTAATATGTGTACGCGAGAAACCAGGGTTTTTCAAATAGGCTCGAACACGTGCCCAACTTCTCAACTTGTTTGAAGTTGTATGGGTTAAAGCTGTAACTTTGTTGTATTTCGCCATTCATCTTGTTTAAAGGACACATTATGTGGATTACTGGTCAATCTTATCAAACCTCCACTTTCTTTTTCGATTTACACATGTAAATGTTAAATTGAATTGGAGAACTTTTGCAACTTGTAATGTATGATGCCTGAATGGCGAGTGTTACATTTGCTAGAATTTATCTATCAGTTAACAATCAAGACACCCTACTCAAGTTATTTAGCCTAATGTATCTTTCATTATTTTGCAAAGGGTGATTATTTCTAATGCTTTACTAATTAAATGCAGTTAGCCATACGTTTGGTTGTGTAATTGATAAAGAAAGAGGACGGGCAAACCTTTGCCAGAATTGGTTCTGACGGTTACCTCAAACAGCAGGGTCGTTTCCTATAAATTCCTTAGCCCTTTTACAATTGCTCCAAGGCTCCACAAGGAGGAATAACTATGTGCAAGAGAAAATTAGACGTTAAGGAGACTTTTTCTATCAAAGAAGTCTTTAAACCCTAAAAGCGAGTAAAGTTTGTTAAATCGTCCACAAATACACTACCACTGTGATGTCCAGTTCAACACAGTATCCATATAAGCACCGAAAATGTCTTCAGTTAGAAGTCTGCAGACTGAGACATCAGAGTATGAAAGAGTAACATGTATGGGATGATTTTTTTTTTTTCTAAAAATAGCTGTTGCAATATCTTCATCGCTTTCTTTAATAAAATGCAATTTTCCTTTACTTTGTACACTTTAACGACAGCAAAAGTAAAGGTAGGACACCTACTGACAGATACGATGATTATGAAGCAATTACAGTTTGTGAGAAATGCAGTAATAACCTTATAATAACCTTGGTACACTGCTCGGATGAGAGAAATTAAAATTGAGGCTGTAGGAGTGTAATTTTCCAGTGGAAGGATTCCCCGTCTGGAAGAGGCAAGTTGTTTGACCTCAGTAAATAAGCCACGAGGAGTAGAGAGGCCATATTACAGCCTCATCATGTGCACAGATCACTCTTGGCAGCGAATAGTACGCTTATCCTTCTCTCTCCCTGTCTCTCTCTGCCTTTGCCTTTCTCGCATCTTCTTGCTTCTGGCCTCTTTCCAGAAGCTATTTACACACGAGAACAAATATATAAAATATCATGCTGATTCGTGGATTGGTTTCCTCGCTCTTGGAAATCAATTTTGTTTGCCAGAGAGAGTGATGGGTGGGGCAGGAAATATCCTCCAAAGAGCTAATGGTGTCACGGCAGAGGAGAAAGTGTTTTCTTTTCTCCTAGTCACGAAACTTTAAGGATTTTCGACACCACACACCCAGATTTCTCTACTATTTCTCCGAACATACAGGATGCAGCAAACTGTCGAGTACAAAGGCAATGCCAATATAAGCATTTTGAGGTTATGAGTAGAGCTTCACAGATGCAGTATTACAGGAGCGCTGCGTGAACATAATTGAAACCTGGCTACATGAAACATCTTCATTTGAAATGTAACTCACACAAGTGTGTACATATGCCTCAACTAATGAGTACTGGTACAACATGCGTTTATTCTAGGATACTCTATATAGAGCGACTTACAATCGGGAGGTCCCAAGTTCAATCCCCGGCGACCGGTGCTCTGACTTGGGTTGTGCCGTAGTTTCCCCAGGTTACTTAGGCAAATGATGGGGTGCACTACTTCATACCACGGTCTCCTCCCCATCATTTCCCTTCATTCTATTTCGTCTTTATTTTTCAGATGTGCTCTCAGGCAAGTAGTGTTGGCGGTGCCCGACAAATGACGCGAATGCTTGCGCATGGTAAGTGCTAATCTTGGCGCTGGGTGGCGTTTGGTAGGCCGCTGTCCTCCACCGGGGGGACGCTTGTCCAGCACCGGACCCGCGGTGTGGTGGCTAGCACCAGGATAAAGAAATCTGAGCACCTGTTAGGGACTTCCGCACGTCTCTGTGGCTCGTCTGACTACAGCCCTGTCGCACCTTCGATTTGGGGGAACCCATCCCTGCCTCCTGGGGGTATTAGCACACAATAACTCTGCGTAGGTCGAGGTGTCTCATCTGTATATGCATCCCTTTATAGAACAATACAAGCGTTTGGTTCTACCACACCATTCAATAGACTTCACAATTCACATATGGCATTGAACCACAGACACACCTAGTGAGAGTGACTACTACTGTTAGAGTGCGATATTACTATCATCATTATTTTTACTATAATCATTATTACTATCATCATCATCATCATTATATTCGTTCTCTCTACTACGTGCTTACCACAAGAGGAAGTATTGCACTTCATCCAAAAAATTGAATACTAAATTTCTAGAGAAATACGTGCTTTCAGGCTTCCTGAACCAAAAAAAAAAAAAAAAAAAAAAAAAAAAAAAAAAAAAAAAAAAAAAAATCAAAAGCGAACACAAAGGTATGTGTGTGCGTGAGTGTTGGCGCGCGGCTGTCTGTCTGTCTGTCTGTCTGTCTGTCTGTCTGTCTGTCAATAGCATAACTCAACATGAAAGCATGGGTTAAATACAAAACTTAATATTCAAGTTCAACTTCAAAGGATGTCATACGAAGACTTAAAAACATAATTCCATCCCAAATTAACTTTTACAGAAAAATGTTCCTAAAATTGTCATTTTCTCAAAAATAACTAACGATTTTGATTAAATTGCCATATGTTTAAGAAAACGTTTTGGGAATAGGCTCTGAAGTCCTCTTCATTCTGAATGGCCTACATAACTGGTAAATTGTCAGCGATGGACCAAATCTTAGTACATAAAAATGTAGATCTCGCTAGAGCACACAGTTTATGTAAAATACATTTCTTGTGGAGTTTACCATTTCAGATTTATTCTTTATTTATGATTTTCATCTTAAAATACTTATACTTTTCTTAAATGGAAAGCTATCATTGGCATTTTCCCTCTCATTCTTGCCCATAGAAAGAGAACAGAATTTCAAAGCCATCACGTAGCAGCCCGTTCTTTAAAGATTTGAGTCCTACTTAACATCTATTGTATTCCTCCAATCCCGTTGTGGCTACAACGAAATGTGCAGTTTTTACAAATAGCTATGTAGTTAACAGAAAGTAGATAGAATAGGTATTTGCAACAACAATTTATACTGGAGTGAGTAGAAAAAGTCATGTGGGTGCAGCACAATTCGATTACTTTTGACACTAAAACGGATTTCACAATCGCAAAAGTTTTAAAACTATTTTCAAAAAAGCATGTGTTGCACTCACTTGACCTCCACTACTCTTGTAAAAAATAGTAATATTACAAACGCTTAGCCCTTTACTTCATGTTAATCAAATGTTTCCAGAAATTATGTTATCAATTCCCTTGTAGGTCCAATGGAAGCGTGGAGTGCAGTAGGCTTTAAGCGATAGTCAACCCTTTCAAAGCTGTTCTCTATGTGATAGCTTTAAAGTTCCATTTTCTTTTCATGGCCAAGAGATAAAAAGAATGAATAACGACTTCCCGTTTGAGAAAAGTATGAGTATTAGAAACTTCAGACAAATAACATGGAATGTCTCGGAAATTGTTCACTTCACAAAAAATGTATTTCATAAAAATTTTGTGTTTTAACGAAATCTACATGTTTTGTTTAGTAAGATTTTGTCTATCTCTTACAGTTTAGTAATTATGCAAAAGTCATTCTGAATGAAGAAGGCTTCTGAGGAACATTCCCAGAAAATTCAAGATATACTTACATTTCACTTATCATGAAAATATCTTATATATATTGCATTTTAATCAAACTAATTGGAATATTTTTTATAAAATCAAAATTTTCGAAAAATGTTCAATTTAAAGGGTAGTCTGAATGAGATGCATAACTGGTAGACTGCAGGAGATAGACAAAGCCTTACTACGTAAAAATGTAAGTCTCGTTAAGGGACACAATTGTCAAATACATTTTTTGTGAAGTTAACAATTTCCGAGATATTTCTTGTTATTGGTTGGAATTTTCAAATGCTTATACTTTTTATAAAATGGGAAGTCATAATTTTATTTTTCTCGTAGTCTTGTAAGGAACATGTAATTTCAAAGCCATTCCATAGTGTCTATCACCTTAAGTATGAATTTAAATACATTATACATTTTTTCTTTCAGTATGCCTTCTTTGATTCCTTTATCTTTTTTAATGTTTCATTTATATACCGCCATTCACATCGATGGTCATATCGGCGTCTCTGAACCTTTTGGAACAGTTGCTCAACAGCAATGGTGTTCACCCGCTTAAAAGTGGCATTTTTTAACTTTGGGTTTTTATTACTTTGGATTGACTTATTACCTACATTAAATTCACATACACATTCACACTCCCATTCATACTTCCGGACTCTAGGGAGAATGGGGAATAATCCTAGTTAAAGAAATGTTCCTACTCCCCCCATCCCAGTCTGGGGATCGAATCCGAGACCCCTTGCACAGCAGGCAGGTCGACTAAGCTACGGGGTGTGGGTAAAATGTAGCATTTAATCGGTGGAGGAAGTACAATACACATGGTTTACTTTCTGTATTCCTCAGTCCATCCATGCAGGCTAACTTGCTCGTATATAGGGTATATGTATTTCCATGAAGTAAATTTTGCATGGCCCTCCGTTAGAGGAAGGACCGTAAATATTTCTGCAGTACGGTGTTCACTTGGAGCACATAGTTGAGATTAAAGTTGTCACGACAGGCAGCTGAAAGTGCGAGAGATGTCATCTCTATTTCCACCACAAAATAAAACTGGAATGTAAGGCGGTGAGACAGTTCCGCGCTTGTTTGCTGCAAGGGAACTCTGGAACCTCCCTTGGGAGAGAAACCTGAAACTCTGCATTATCTTGCTGCGAAACATTTCCTTCTCTGCCTGTAATTTTCCAATATTAGTGCCGTTGGTGAAGTTAACCAGCATAGCGTAACATCATCGAAGTCCGCGTTGCAAGTAAGCATTATGCAAAGTGAAGGAATATGGCGCATTCTGACATTAGTACACTGAAAAACTTTTTGTTAAAAGTTGTGTTTTAAAGTGTTTTCGCTCAGAATTCTGTCATTATTTTGAAATAGAAATTGTCCACAGAATTTTTCGGACATTGCAAACTATATCGTAACACTATTTTCGAAGCCTACAGAGCGGGTGTTTGGTGAGGAGATTTTGCCCTATATTGTTTTAACAGGAATGGTGAGAAAGAACAGTAAGATTCGATAGAACTAACCAGTTGGAAATTAATTACCAATGATGAAAATAACGGACATGATTATTTGTAATGTACATCAAAAAGGGATACATATTCAGTCTTAAGCTTGCTTGCAAATACGAACCAGGTGGATCGTCTACAACGAAGTAAATTCCATTAATTTAGCTATGTTTACCAGAAATGCCTACTTGTGACCTCCACCACAATCATAAATTGTACCACCAGCATCTCCTTATTGGCTACGTCACCACTGCAGATATGGGCCAGCCACTCGACTACCGCCGGCAGTACCATCGCCACTTCAGCTCTTGCGTCAGCAAACACCATCGACCGGTACGGCCAGTTTAATGCCGTGGCCGCCGCAATACATCATAACCTGCCAAGGTTTTCTTTGAAGAGGTTCAATGCCGCTGGCCCTCAGAGACGAAGCCCAGCCAAATGTGCGCCGGCTGTATGCTAGTAGTATGGAGTTCTACGGCCATGCGGTACCCCTAAAACTGAGCTGGACTTTCTGGAGTCTACAGCGCTGCCCATAATGCCCTTAAGGCCACTCGGCGACACATTTCACCGCACCACCTCGTTGCCACAACTGCAACGCCCCATCGCTTACTAACACCTGGAGACAGCATGATCTCAGGCACCGTCGGAAGTTCTGCAACACCTGCTGTAGGACAGAACATTTCACTTAGCAGGTCAGCAGGTCAGCAGGTCAGCATCTCGCTGTACTGCATACCACCGTGCCGTGTCTCCTAAGGCAAACCGATGCCGTTGTCTCCGTCTGTTACACATCTGCCACACAGCACCCAACAGCTTCAACCTTAAGTACTTCCAATACTCCCCGGACTTTCCTGCGCCAGCCTGGAGTCCGCTGCTGTTACTCTGGTTCCCATTCGCAGTTCTAAATAAAGCAGACCTCCAAGTAGCATCAGCCGTCATTCAGGTGGAAATCTCCAAGCTAAATAGCTGCGCGATGTGCTAAGCTCTTCAGCGTGTAAGAACCTATTCACAATAAACTCTCCGTCACAGTTTACTCACCAAAATCCAGACAGCTGTCCATTACATACCCGTCGAGATGAGTCAAGAGGCTCTCCCCTCTACACAGCGCAAACTGCATAGAATAGGGAATACGACACACCATCAACACGGACAATAGCAGTGATGACCGATTTAGCAGGTTGACCGTCCTTGAAGCATCAGTCACTGAGATTCAAGAGCAATAGACCCAAATTTGCACGGCACACGCCATTAAATGATAAGCACTCCTGACCTTAGAGACTCCTTGGGGAAGACTACATGCTAATCCGAAACTTCTTGGAACAGCACACACACTCGACACTCAATCTACTCCACGAAGGCATGCAGCTCCCGACATTCACAAGAATTTTGAAAATTAATAAAGGCACATTACCTATATCCACAATTTCCTCCCCCTCTCTAACTTTACTTTTTCCGTAATTATCTCTACTTCGCTACGGCTAGGGCCCTGTCATCACTAATTCAAGGGATTTTAGGTGTTGCACCTTAAAGTTTTTGCTGTTATAATGCCCAAACATGCGTATGTTGAAAATAAAACGTTAAATGAACACACCCCTTTGAGTTTTGATTGCACCTTTTTGCACCCATTTCCAATCCCAGCACCATTTTGTACCTTTTCCTAATATCATCACCTTTTTGCACTTTTTCCAAACATTTTTTTGTCTCGTATACCGCATTTTATTCCCAAAATTATATATTTTTATCTTTCAAGGTTTGGTAACGATGCCCGGTATTAGTCCTGCGACAACAATTACACTTCAGTGCAGTGTTGTTAGTTTGCACCTCAATGCATCACAGTTATGCGAAGCTATTATTTAAGGAAGGGCGAGTGTTGAGTGCAGGAAGAAATGTTTCAGCTAAAAATATTATTTGACTAGTGTAGTCTGCCATTTTCCAGTAATGCTGAAAACGAAAGTGAGCGTCTACAAAGTACATGAAGTTGTTAAACAGTTTAGAGCAAATGGAATTCAAAGTAACGCATCTGTTTTAAGATGCAGTGTTTGTGAATTTTCAATTACTACTGATGAAAAACACCAACTCAATCGTGTTAAGCAGCATACAGGCAGTGCAAAACACACGAAAAACAAGGAACTAAAGTGCAGTAAAGGTGGAGGGCGTTAACAGTTCATTAAGTAAAAATGAATTTTTCGGTTACACAGCAATGACATTTGCGGCATGTGGTATTCCTCTTTCCAAGATCAACAACCCTATTATGAAAGAATATTTCGAAAAGTATACTGGGAAGTCTGTCCGAGATGAGAGTACCTTAAGAAAATCATATCCTCAACCTCTGCATGAAGAAAAATTAATTCAGACCAGGCAAGTAATGGGTGAAAATCCAGTATATCTTATATTAGATGAAACCACTGATGGATGAGATATGTTCTTGACATTTTAGTAGCAACCCTAAATGGAAAGCAAGAGAAACCCAAGTTGTTGTAAACCTACTTTCTGAACAAAACATACAATGCTAATGTAATGCGTAGTTTCAGCGATGCATGTTGTGTGCTGTGGCCTGATGGCATTCAATATGATCGAGTGTGGCTAGTGCTAGCATCTTACATGTTCCTGGCCATTTCTAACCTCAAGCCTTGTAGTCTAATCTAAAACACATTATCTGCATTGCACCGAGTTTGTGAGGCAATAAAAGAAGAATATTCGTATACAAATGAATTTCTGTCCTGCATCAAGAAACTGTTTAAAAAGGCTCCAGCTAGGATACAGAATTACATAGAAGTTACAGGACTTCCTCTTCCAATTTCTCCGATTCTCACTAGGTGGGATACTTGGCTGAAGACTGCAGTGTTTGTAACAATTTTAAGGCTATATGCAATTTCTGAAGTGAAATACCAGATGATTCTTCTGCTGTTAAAAAAAAAAAAAAAAAAAAAAAAAAAAAAAAAAAAAAAAAAAAAAAAAAAAAAAAAAAAGCCAGAGAACTAGCAAGTAAACAGGAGTTGCAAGATGAACTTCTTTCTATGCATTGCTACTCTTTTCTTGATGACGGCCACTACAAGATTGGAGGAGCAGTGTCCTGAGAAAGATTCACAATGGGCAATTTTGACGGACGCAAAGATAGCACTGGAGGAGGTTGGAAAGCAGAAGCTAGAACAGAACTTAGCCAAAAATCCTGATATTGAGGATGTTGCAACGAACAAGGATTTCAGTTACAGGCTACTAACAAAATATGCACCACTTGTGTCTATTGACGTTGAATGTTCCTTTTCAATATACAAGTACTTACTTAGTGACCAAAGTTGCAGCCTCACTGGAAAAAAAAAAAATGTTGAGCTGTTAAATAGCATCTGCTTCAATAGTTTTTTGGACTTGTAACAGTGAATTTTGTGTCCTTGTCCTTAGTTAATCTATGTAATTGCCTAATTGGTTTTTGTGTTGAGTGAAAGTTAAAATGGACAATTTGCACCTTTATTGCACCTTTTTTTCCTAAATTAAAACACCTTTTTTGCACCTTTTTATTCAAAATTTTTCACCTAAAATTCCTAGCTCTAGTCATCACTATAGGCTAGCATTACCTCGAATAGCGTGCTGCAGTCCTTATGGACGCAGCAAACACAGGCACTGCTTACGGAAGTGCGTTTCGGCGATACTCCATAAAGCCGCACTTTTTATCCTCTTCTCCTTTCTCTCCTATCTTATTTTCCTTATCCTTCCACTCAAAAAAGCGAACAGAAAGAAAAACAGAGATGGGTTAAACCTCGTGTCTCCCTCAGCGACATCCTGAACAGAGATATATGTATAGAAGCAATTGAGGTTGTATACAAGGTGCAAAAGGTTTTTATAACATTTGCAGAATTATACTCATATCTGAAAAAAAAAAAAAAAAAAAATATATATATATATATATATATATATATATATATATATATATATATATATATATATATATATATATATATATATATATATCTAAGCAGAATATTACACAGACCTTACCAAAACGGCCAATTAACAAACCACATCAATTGAGCAACCTATTTATGTAAAAGTTTACGATTTATGTCAAATAATCAGTAACAATACACAAAATATGAAATAATCGTCTTAGTAAGCCTCACTTTATGAAACAAGTGAAATTTTAGCCAATATCGAGCAGATTTAGTGGCTACTTGATATACAAACGCTTAGAGCATTCCATTTTATGCATACAATATCCTAATCGACTGTGCAAATTGATAATCGTTCACCATTTTCCTAAAAAGAATACAATTAAATGAATAAAAAGATTGGAAATGAAGTCCTGCAGTCTTCGAATTATAGATGCATCTCAAATGAAGTCAATTGGAGCAAGCAGATGGTACGATACGGCAAGTTCAGATATGGGGCGATGGAACTCTGACCTTTGACAGAGCCCAACTGTCACTCATCGCTGCCTCGTGGTCACACCACTGCCACGATCAAAGTCTTGCAAGGCATATTCTCTAAAAGGTAGGACAGAAGATTTGAAGATTTCAATTAACCTGGAGAATTACCTAATGTCACATCTTTATCCTTCTGGTAGTGTGACAGTAAACGCTTCCTCACATGATGAGCGAAAGGCAGGGGCTACATATAAATTAGCATTGGCCAGCAGGGTGGATTCACAAATAGCAAATATGGGAAAAGCGGGTGGTCGAAAAGTTTAACCCACTAGGTCCGAAGGATTCGTTGTGCCACGACAGGATAACTCGTTTATGCTACATAAAGGTTGAAAAAGGATTTATCATTCGCCATATCATAAGAATGGTGTCCTTAATGGAATGAATCATTTCCAAATTGTCTCTTGCGCAATAAGAAAGAAGAAATGAATATGGAACAATACATTGTTAATCTGTGAACAACTTAAATTACACACACACACACGCACACGCACTCACGCACACGCACACACGCACACGCACACGCACACGCACACGCACACGCACACGCACACACACACACCTTTTGGCCAAACAACATTTGAACATATTAAATTATAATATTGTTTACTATTTATGATTCTATAATGACAACTTTGACGTAACAAGGACAGTAAAAAACACCCTTATTTACGGGAAGCAGGAAGTGCGAAAGATCAGTAATCGCACTTTCTCATTTTCCTTACAGTTAAATTCTTCTTGATATTTTCTGAACAAAAATGCATATTTAGTGTTATGATTTTATACACAATGCTTATTTATGTAAACACGCTTTCAACATTTGGGTTTTAATGTAAATCGATTTTACCAATTTTGTCCATTGCACGGACAGCTTCAGCCATTTAGTGACCAATAGGGTCATGGGTGCTTTAGAACAATCCACCCCAATTGTTTCAAAAGATCAATCTCCTAACGAAATACGAACGAAAATTATGAAGTGCATTAAGCCTTCACACATTTTTTGTTTCATTAGCTTTTCCTCGGAGGGCTAGAGGTTTGGAGTTTTGCACACTTATTTTTGTATGGAATTACACATTGGATTAGTTTCTTGTGTAAGCCCTCTGAAATCATGCTAACTGAGAAAACAGAGGCAACATAGGCTGACTTCAATTGTTACATAAACAACTAAGGAAAAAATGGTCACTGATTGATGGTACAACGATTGAAGATATAATGTATACACCGTGATGTAAAAGAGATTAAGATTTAAATGTTATACCTTAATAAAACTGTGTTAGTGGTTATAACTTGAATTAACTGTTTGCTACAAGTTTGAACTGTGATATAGGCCTTGTACGATTGTTCGTAGCACTTGTTCGTTGCTCAGGATTTCGGTTATCATTTACGATGTAGTCGTCTAAAAATCAAATACCGATCCGTACTGCTCCTAAGATTTATGAATGAGAATCGTCAAGCTCTCCGTCTGATCTTAAGCCGTGGGGCATAATAAGACGCCAAGGCACCTATACATAGGACGTATATTAAAAAACACAGTTGCAACATATATCATCATAATTCTGGGTCAGTAACTCACCATTTGAATATAGCACCCATATTTTGTTGAAAAAATGTGGAAATTTTAAATTTTCATTTCTCTTCATACTGAAAAATTTATTCTAACAAAATCATTACACATACGAATATAATACTTTGTCAATAGTACAATAGGTATACGAGACCCAAACGTATACAGTTTCTGCGCTGTATTATTTACAGTTATTCTAATTTTATGGCAGCAATATATCCTATTTCTCATAAAATATTTTCTTCTACTTACTTATTAAACAACTTTTTAAAGAGAGCGTATAAGAGTTAGGATAATGAAGTTTGCCATAGATATTCCAATAGCCTGGTATATATGCCTGGTTTTTGTCAAAGGAGCTGCCTTGGGAATAGTTGGGAAACAGCAGATTGCTTTATCCAGGGTGAATTTCACTAGGCTACACACTTCCTGCTTCCTTTAATTGGAGGGATATTTTCATCCTATTAATCGTGATTGATTATTAATTTCCAACTCAACCAGGAATAGAACAGACAACTATTGTGTCTTCTTTTAAAATGAAGCAAGCAATCTCAATCAAGTGGCTAGAATTATACAGGGGTGGGGGGGGGGGGCGACGGAGATATGGCGCGTAAATTGTCGCGTTCCAATATGAGACTCATTTAGATCACATTTGTTCTACACTCACACGAAAACCAACAACGCCAACGGTTGATCTGAGCCAGCGATGTCCAACGTTTGCGAAAGAGGGGAGGTTGGATTTATCTCCTTCCTCTTTATGCGGACTGTTCCTCTCACTCAGATGTGACTGTGTTCCAGTGGCGGTTTGGTTAGATCCACGTTGCGTTTGATTTGCAAATCTTATGCGACAAAGTCGAAGTGTATAGCCTTAGAAGATCCACCAAGTGATCATCACATAACATATTACGATAGACTTTTAATATAGTTCAATTTAGAGAAACTCTGTTGGTGAATATATGTAGAGCTAAATTCACTCTCATACAGGCTATTCTTGCAAAATATGCTTATTTCTCTATCTACTACATCTTAATCGACATAAGCATTTTCAGAAATTATCTTACTGCTAATTTTCTTGTAGGTACAAGGAACATATGGGAATACAGCAGGCTTTAAGTTATAGTGAAATGTCATAAGAGGTGGTTACTATATGATGCCTTTGAAATTTAGTTCTCTTTGCAGGGCTAAGAGATAAACAAGCGAATAACATATTCCTATCTGAAAAAATATAAGTATTAGCAAATTCAAACGAATAATAACGAATATCTAGGAAATGGTTCATTCAAAAGAAGAACGAAGTATTTGTCATAAATAGTGTGTTTTAATAAAATCACATTTTTTTATTTAGTAAGCTTATGTGTGTCTTACTGTTTACCTTTTATGCAAACATAATCCAGAATGAAGAGGTCTTCTGAGGACATTCCCATAATATTCAACTGCCATGGAATTGCCTGTTTGTGTCCACCACTGCATACTGACTGCCTGTGTCTCCGACTGAAGGAAGCGTCTCTAAAGAGACAAGGTTGAACATCCCTGATCTAAGTTGACAGGAGAACCAATTACGATGCAGGAAAATTATCATAAAAATAACGGTCATAGAACACGGCAAAATATAAAGGAAGGAGAAAGAACAAGACCAAAGCGTTCGAGGAAAGGTGGTGCAAGAAAATGACACAGCCTGACACTGCCCAAGGTGCTTAACCGCTAAATGTAACAAATGGCATGGTAGCAAACAACCGCACCACCTCAATCAAGGACGAACCTGGGACCGTGGAATCCGGAAGCAAGCATGGTGGTCGCACTAGCAAACACTTGTATATGCAGTCAAGTGGAAAACGGAATCTAGGTGGGCGTGTTGGTTTTATCGAGCGTGTAAAGGTAAGCGGAGGTACTGGTAATTGGTTCCGACGTCGCACACCAGAGTGCTCTCAACAAGGGGTCTCCTCCCTTTGCGGCACTTCCCCTCTTTTTCTTTTGAACTTCCTGCCACTTGATTCAATTTGTTGACCCTCGTCAGTCGTTTGATTAAGCACTTTGCCATACGTACACTCTATCTCTCGTGCTTTTTCCCTAATGCTAACTTGTAGCTAATTTTCTGGTACGTACACTTCAGGTTTGCTCCAGTGGTCCTCTTTTTTGCTTGAAATATTAAGAGGTATGCGTAGCTGCTGTCGTCTGATTCCAAACACGACAAACTGCCCTTGCGCCAATGTCTTCATGCGGCTGTCGAAACGTTTTTATTTTGATACATATATTCGCTTATAACGTTTCTCTTTAAGCCAAGCCCAACTACAATATATGCGCATTTTGGTGAATCGGTTGAGAAGAGGAATCAAGTTAAACGCAAAGCCAGTGATTGTTTACAGCCATAGATGTGGAGAAGCCGCACATTGTGTCACTTCCCCTACATCACAGTTCTAACCCCTTCCACTGCCTCACAGCGACTAGCTACCAGGCCACGCCTCCAGCTATTGTCTGTATACCTCAGGGAACCGGCCAGTCCTTCAAATTGCGTCCGTAAGTGCAGAGCGTAAATACTCGATTGCACTGCTGTCACCCTTCTTCCCCTATGCCTGGTTTATAGTTAATATAAAGGCAATTAGCCACGAGTAGTAACTGTGAAACTCACGTTGTTTCATCACGCGCACGACCCGCACACTATTCTTGAGCCCTGGAATGCAGTGCTACTAACGACCCGAGTCAAGAAGCCCTATACTTTATCAAAGTAACAATTAAGGATCACTGTGCATACTCCAGTGTTAGCAATTCGACAATAACACCATCTGAGGGCTCAAGATAAAGTGTACGAATAGCATAGTATTCGAACCTAAACAGTGGCCTAATGAATACATTACTGTAGAAAATTAACTCCGTGGCGCAATTGGAATGATTTGGTAGGAGCTACAATTTTTTCACTGTTTTATGTTTACAGTTGTAGCTGGCACATATAAGGACAAGGTTATACCCGTGTAAGCTGTTTTATTTTAATTAACTAACGTGTGGCATGCATTTAAGAGTAATGCCTTCATAAATAAAGAAAATGTATTGGATTTTCATTCGAAAACAATATAGGCTATGTATTACAGCCAACATATGAATCAAAACACCTTGTGTATAATCTTATTACCAATAAGGTTCTTTCAAGCAGATGCAGATGCTGTATACTAGTACATTCCATGAGCGTTTGTTAACAGCTTGAAAATTAATCATCATCATCGCCATGAAAATCATCAACCCTCAAGATAGGCAAGATAGACCTGTTTCGACTCGGAAGGAATCTTCCCAAAGTCTCCGCGGTCTCCCAACTTCTCTCCTACCAACTGGTTTGTAATGCAAGGCCTGTTAGGTAGTCTTTCTTCTGGCATGCGGGGGATGTGCTCTTGCCACTTCATTTTGTACTCCCTGATTCTGTCGTTTAAATTAAATATTCTTAGCTGCTCTTTTATCGTTTCACATTTAATATGATCTTTGAGTCTACAGGCAGCTACGTACCTCAAAAAGTTCATTTCAACCGTGCCAATTATTCTTTTGTCATTTCTGTTCAAGGTCCAGGTCTGGGCTCCATAAAGTATAATGGATACTCCTATAGTTTTATAAAATTTCAATTATTAATATTATAACCAATTACACAACTAATGTTTTATGTATTATGAGTTATGTGGATTGTGTAATATGGTTTATGTATTTAAGGTAAATTGCTGAGCACAACGACTATTATCCACTAAAGTATTGAGAAGCCCGCAAAAACATGTTTTGAGTGCTCCAAAGAAACTACGGAGCAAAATAAAAGAGCAAGGAGTGTGAATATACAGTTCATAATAATAATAATAATAATAATAATAATAATAATAATAATAATAATAATAATAATAATAATAATAATAATAATAATAATAATAATAATAATAAATTATAAATATAATAAATTATAAATATAAATAAATATAATATAATATAATAAATATAAAATATAAAAATAAATATAATATATATAATATAAATAAATATAATATAATAAATTATAATAATAATAATAATAATAATAATAATAATAATAATAATAATAATAATAATAAATTATTATTATCATTATTATTATTATCATTATTATTATTATCATTATTATTATTATCATTATTATTATTATCATTATTATCATTATTATTATCATTATTATTATTATTATTATTATTATTATTATTATTATTATTATTATTATTATTATTATTATTATTATTATTATTATTATTATAATTATTATTATTATTATTATTATTATTATTAACCTTAAACTGACGTATACTTTGTAAACTTTGTTTACCTCTTCGATCCATGACCTGCACGCTTCCTTAATATAACGTTACAGAACGCATTGTCCAGCCTTGTCTCTTTGGAGACGCTTATGTGTTTAGCGCGGCTATTTCCCGCCTCCCTCGTCCAGTCGGAGGGTATCCAGTGTCGGACACAATCAGGCGATTTCATGGTCGTTTCTAAGTCACACCTTGAATTCTCTGGTAATACCCACAGAAGACCTCTTCATTCTAAATGACTTTTCCATAAATGGTAAACATTAAGAGACAGACAAAAAGCTTACTAAATAAAAATATGAATCGCGTTAAAACACACAATTTGTGCAAAATACTTATTTTTCCTTTTGCGTAAACCATTTCTGAGATATTCTTTATTATTTGTTTGAATTTGAGCGATGGCCAAATCTTTTAAAGCTGGTCGCTAAATGAAGACTTTGAAATTCCGTTCTCTTTACAGGGCCAAGGGATAAAAAGATGAATAACAACTTTCCATTTGAGAAAAGTATAAGTATTCCAAAACTAACAAATATAACGTGGAATATCTCCAAAAGGGTTCACTCCAAAAATCATTTGGACATAAATTGTGTGTTTTAACGAGAACTACACTTTTTGTACAGTAAGATTAGGTCCAATTTTGTGTCGAATACAATACTTCCCCTTCTTACTATATGTAGTGGAGCATAAATACCCAGCCACATCCTTTATACTCCTTACACTCACTCACCACCTCTAAGAAGCTCACGGTCCCTTCACTGTAGTTACTGGTCCCTTGCGCGCAGCCGAACGTCAGGACTTGAGGGCACTTAGCACGACTTAGCACGAGATTATAGTCAGCTGAAGACGCCTCAGAAAACGCCTGTCTCAACATACATCACTTGTTCTACCTCACGTTCCGATGATTCCGACATTTAGTTTCTTATAGCTCCTTCTCTCCCTCATTTGCGTTCTACCCATGATCTATTGTGTTGCTTCCAATTAGCTTTCTGCGAGACATGTTTGTTACGTTCGAGGAACTACATTGATATGCCCGGCCTCTGAGCATTCATATTTTGTATATTGTACTCCCAGGTCTGTAAAGCATTGTCTGGTCGATCTTTGGCAAATAAAAGAGCATAAAAATACTCCAAAAAACATGCGGCAGCGGCATTCAATTATTGTGTTTTTCTGTGTGCACATATTGTTTAGCAACACAGCCAAGTAACGCTTCACTCTTTGCCAAGCATTATTTGTTCCTGCTTTCTCTTTTCCATTTTAACTTGTTTCACTTTGCGCTTTATAACACGTGGGTAATAGCAAACAATATGGAGAGTTCTGTACACGACACGTGCAGCTTAACAGCAGTTCTTCCATCAAATGTGCTGAGTACACTATGATTTGAAAGGTCAATTACTTCGAAAGAATAAGGTGCTATTTCACACCTACATACAAAATACAACTCCTTTATTAGCCACAGATAGAAACAGATTTATGTTTCTGATTATCAGATAAAATATTAAATTGTACTAATTGCCTATAAGCTCTGTACTACAGAGCGGTCGTTTTGTGGCTCGGCCACGATTTGGTGTATGCGTAATATGCTTGCACTTTAGCGACCTAGGACTGTTCTACTGGCTCACAGTGAATGGTTTGCTGAAGATTGCGCTAATTGGAATAAATATCAACTGTCCGTTAGTGCCTTTTGTTCCTGCTGTAAAGACTAGCTCAGCGATGTCCAACGTTTTCGAAACTGGGGAGGTTGGATTTACCTCCTTCCACTTTATGCGGACTGTGCCACTCAGACGTGCATTGTGTTGCAGTGGCGGTTTGGTTACATGTACGTTGTGTTTGATTTACAAAAGCACTTTCAAATCTTAAGCGATAAACATCTGTTCATTAGTGACTTCTTTGGTACTGCTTGCGTTTAAGAAGTCTATCAATATTTGGCGACAAAGTCGAAGCCTTAGAAGATGCACCAACTGATCGTCGCGCAACCTATTGCGATGCAGACTTTTAATATAGTTCAATTTGGAGAAACTCTGTTCACAAATATGTATTATATGTATTATATACATGTAATTGTGTATAATAATATACACAATATTCTTACAAATACTTATTTCTCTATCTAGTACATTTTAATCGATATAAGCATTTTCAGAAATTATCTTATTACTAATTACCTTTTAGGTACAAAGGGAATATAGGAACACAGTAGGCTTTAAGCAAGAGTGAAATGTTTTAAGAGTTGGTTACTCTGCGATGCGCTTGAAATTCCGTTCTCTTGAATGCCAAAAGGTAAACAAAGAATAACATATTCTTATCTGAGAAAGGTATAAGTACTGGCAAATTCAAACAAATAATACAGAATATTTCGGAAATGGTTCACTTAAAAGAAAAAAGTATTTGGCATAAATTATGTTTTAACGAGATCCAAATTTTTTATTTAGTAAGCTTTTGTCTGTCTCTTGCTGTTTACCCTTGATGCAAAAATCATCCAGAATGAGGAGGCATTCTGAGGACATTACCAGAAAATTAAAGTTATGACTTAGAAACTGCCATGGAATCGCCTGTTTGTGTCCGTCACTGGATATTGACTGTCTGTGAGGTAATTCACCCTCCGACTGAAAGAAGAGGTGGGGAAGGGCAACTAATTACTTAAGCGTCTCCAAAGAGACAAAGTTGGACATCGCTGGATTAGCGTATTCAAATATCTGTTTTTGTGTGAGTTGTTAAGATATTCTCATTATTGTTGCTATTCTTGTGTTATTAGTCCACTGAAATTCCTGCCAAAAATTTCACACTTCAGTAAAGACTTTTTATGTACGACATATACGTAAAAACCGAGTCATATAGACTGGAGTGTAGTCAATTTAAGAAGACACAGTATTTTAGTTAGAGATGTTGTTAGATGTTGTTTAATAAGTTTGGGCACAATGGAATCGCTGAACGGAAACCAAAAGGTGAAAAAGGCGTGTTCTAACGCAGGAAAATATTGACGAAATTGGTGCATTATTCGAATGCCCTCCGAGGAAGGTTCTAAAGGTACTAATTACTCAGCAGTAAGGTTGTTTCTTCACCTCCACCCAAAGAGCTGCCAAACTTTTTAAAATTGAAACGCTTACAGAGCGACAGTTGTTGATGACGAAAAAAAGATTCATTTCTGTAACTGGATTTTACAAAACATCGCCCATGGTACTGTTGTCCCATATATAATAATCTTATGAGATTAGACATGGTTTTAGTTTGAATGGTCATGTTGCCGCACAGAACTATAGGTACAGAGACAGAGAATCCTCGTTAAATTCACCAAGTCCCGTTACAGGATGTAAAAATTTGTCTATGGTGTGCTCTAAGAGCAAAACGCTAATACGGTCCATATTCTTTAGCGACACTGTAAATTTTGATGATAGGCACTGCAAAAATATCCCTCCACCACATTATCAAATGCTGCTAATGATAGCTCCCAATGATAGCATCCAAAACTCCTTGGAAGACACAAAGACGGTGTTTGGTGACTGGATAATTCATGAAGTGTTATCCCCACCCATCTATTCCCGCACCTTTCTGTGTGTAATTTCTATTTATGTGGAAGTATTGTAATTAAATGTTATAGGTACAATTTGCACAGCATACATGAATGCAAAGACAACATCACAACATAAATAAGGAGAATTTAGGCGCGCGAATGAAAGTTTTATCCGAAGATGCCGGGAATGTCTCAATGCGTATGGACACCCTTCTAACATAGTTAGGGCAAGTTATAACGTATGCTTCTATTATTCAGAAGTAACACGGGAAGTTTAGAATGGAAGACTCCTAGGGTAATAGCGCCTGGAGCTCGCACACACGCGATCCGCGGCCGGGCCATAAAACGATCGGTCTGCATTTTTATAGCCTTGGCCGCACCTTGGCGGCGTTATGAATGTGATATTAACGGATAAAAATATGTATGGAAGGAATCCTGCTCTAATGCTATCATGACCATTCATGGTATTTACAGGAAACATGAATTCAGAGCACAATAATGTGATCGATAGCTGTTTTACTTATTTGCTTATTTAGGCATCTTATATTTATTTACCTTCATGGAAGTCGATTAAGTGGCACCCTTCTTATACATCTGCGTGCCATTTTCTTTGATCAAACGTCTTATGCTGTTGCTTTTCTCAAAGTAATTGCCATTACTCGAAACGTACTTTTGTTATTATTTGTTCTTAATTCCCCTTAATTCTGTTTTTCTTTTGTATTATTCTCTCGCACTTATTTCGTGGAAGTAATAAAATTAAAAGCGTAGAAGTGAGAAATACCAAGAAAAATTACTATTTTAATATTATTTAGTAGGAACATTCTCTCGCACTTATTTCGTGGAAGTAATAAAATTAAAAGCGTAGAAGTGAGAAATACCAAGAAAAATTACTATTTTAATATTATTTAGTAGGAACTAGCAAATTAGCTGAGAAATTAAGATTAATTTTTAATATAAAACAGATGCGCAGGATGTGATTTTAGTTGTAATTATGGTGGAGTATGTCTATAATTTAGTTTATATCAATTTATTTCTAAGGGTGATAGTCGTTCATTACGCTGAATGGAGGCATTGTATCAAATAACACAATGACAGATTGCTTAAATGTTTTAGAAATTGACAGTGCAGGTAAAGAGACATTTTCAAATGCAACAATCATTTTCTTTAATGCTTTAGGTTAAGGAATGCATAAAGTAAATTGCAAAAATATCCTACTTATTTATATTGACCAATAACGTTTAATGTTAAAGATGGATATCGACCACTCACAGTTATCTTACAATTTGTTTGCAGGGACGCGATTTTAGCTGATAATACGTCAGCTCATTACTCCACTGTTATATATTATCAGTATTCACTTCAATTCACTTGTTGGCGGCGCCGTGGCCGAGCGGTTAGCGCGCTCGCCTACCACCTAGGCGGCCCGGGTTCGATCCCAGGGACCCGCATGTGGTATTCGTGGTGGACGAAGCGGCGTCAGGGCGGGTTTTCTCCGGGTACTCCGGTTTCCCCCGCCATTTCATTCCACCGGTGCTCCATCTTCATGTATCACCAGTGTCACCGCCTGCGGTGCCGTAGTAGTAAAAGCGGGCGTTAAACACTACAACAACAACAATTCACTTGTTTCCATTACGAAAGCAACAGATTTATTTAATTTTCAACTTTTAAAATTGTGTTTTCATTCAGTACACGATCAAATGGTATCAATTTCACATAACTTACGATATTGTGACCCTAACCAAGCGCGGCGACCACATCAAAGGAAGCTCGGGGCCGGGCTGCCCTGCACCATTGACGATACGTGCATCAAAGATGCTCACGGCCAGGCTGCCTCGCGCGACTGTTTGTGAACACGTAACAATGAACGCGGCACGTCAAAGGGGTTTTCGAGATTATTCGAGAAGTGTCCGGCGGCCGGCGCATTTGTAGAAATTCGAGAAAGGTCCAGTTACGTTATCCTTGCTATATAAGGAGGCGAGACAACGAGAGTTTGGAGTCAGTGAGTATCTAGTTTTAGTTTTAGTTTTAGTGTGTGTGTGTGTGTGTGTGTGTGTGTGTGTGTGTGTGTGTGTGTGTGTGTGTGTGTGTGTGTGTCAGCTGCGTGTGTATGGTTGCGTTGAAAGGTAGATAGCCAAGCAGTTAATAAGTGTTGAGTGATTGTATGGTCAAAGTCAGCTGTTTGAGAGACAGAGAAAGTGAAGACAGACAGAAAGGAGTGAGTCAAGCTTACAAGAAGAAAACAGGTGTGTGTTGTAATATCACGAAATACTGTAGACTGTGTTAACGTCAGTAAAAGAGAACTGTATTGTTGTGCATTCAGTTAGAAGAAATTGAAGTGAGAAAAAAGGTAATGGGACTGAATTGTTTTGCTTTGTTACATTGGTCTCAGAAGTGTAATTCGAATTGTCAAATTATTTTGATTGTGTTGTGACTAGAATTTATCTTGCTTAACTTTCTCTTATTCCCATGTTCAAAGTTGGTAGCATTGGTAACACATTGTATTGTTGTCATTCAGTGTATCGTGATCTAAGGGCTGACACAGTACTTTGATTTTAAGCAACAGTATGCAATTTTAAAAGCTCTTAGAGCGAATCTATCGGCAAACTCGTGACTTCTAATGTGAAAGTATGTTATTAGCATGTTCTCAACACAACGATTAATCCTGGATAACTACTTACAGCTATTCAGCGATATCTAATATACGAATGACAGATATGTTAAAATACCAGGTGAGTCAGCTGCCCCCTATTCTCGAGTTTTATGCAATCCGCATTTTATACTCCAACATGAAAACATCGACCCCATTACTAGGTTCTACCCGCGTATTTAACATGGATGTTTAACACTCGATGAAATTAGTGCTCATATAGATGTTATCACATCGGCTTTTAATATATTCGTAATTAGACAGCTGAAGTTTGCACTTCTGCAATTGTTCACTGGAACCAGCGAGTATTACATCTTAAACGGAATGTTTACCTCACACGTTACTAGGTAGCTCAGTTGGAACAAGCGCAAGACTCCGAAGTAATCTGTCTGCTGTGAAGGTGGTTCGAATCACCTGCATGTACTAATTTTTTTACCGTGCAATCCTTACAATTTACAAATTATTATTCTGAAAACGGTTATATTCATTTTCAGTGCTTTATTTGTGTTTTATGGCATTTTTTGATGTTTCTTTATTGGTGAACTACAATTAGGTAGCTGTTTAAGCATACCTACAGGTAGGTGCAATTGAAATAAGGATCATTTATACACAGGGTTGAACAGATCTACAAGCCACTGTAATACGCTGACGAAGGGTTTCTGGATTGTCCAGCTCCTCTGCATAAATGCGTTCTTTTAAATAACCCCAGAGAAAGAAGTCAAGGGGTGTCAGATCAGGTGATCTGGCAGGCCAGGAGACTGGTCCTCGTCTTCCTATCCAATGACCTGGATATGCAGCATTCAAATGATTGCAGAAGATCCTCGACCAATACGGAGGAGCGCCATCGTGTTGAAACCACATCTTCATTCGCTCCTGCAGTGACACATTTCCTAATAATAAGGGGTGAGCTACAGAGGAATTCCAGGTAGCGTGCTCCTGTTAGATTCCCCTCGAAGAATAAGGTTCAACAAGGTGGTCTCCCAAGATTCCACAACAGACATTTACACCCCACTGCTCTTGGACTGCCGCCTCCCTTACCCAATGAGGATTATCAACACTCCAATAGTGCTATTGTGACGATTTTCAGTTCCATTGTTGTGGAATCTTGATTCGTCAGAAAACAATATCCTGGATGCGAAACCCACATCACTTGCTACTCGCTCCAGCAACTATTCTCAAAAGATCACTCGAGCTTTGAAAACTCTCCCGTGAAGTGTTTGGTGTAGGTGCAAACTATAAGAATAGAACTTGTTAGTGTTCAATATTCGCACTACAGAAGACCGGCTGATGTTCACCTCCTGAGCAACTACCCGTGTACTAGTATACGGATTGTTCTGGGTGGCATTCAAAACTGCTTCTGCATGAACACCCGATGTTGCTGGTGCGTGTCTACGAGGAGGCATTCTTGCAAGTGATGATGTTACACGCAGACGCCTTTCAACATTCCGGAAGCTGTTTGCTGTTGGTTGCCGTCTATTCGGATATCTCTCCCGAGATATTTTCTCCGGAACATTTGTTCTTACTTCTCCGTAGATCAAAAGCATATCTACGTACTCGTCTGTCGAATACATAATGAAAGACTGGCACAAAATATCGTACGACAACATGCGTGAGAAGAACACAGGGGTCGACATTCACAACACATCATGCCAGTCCAATGGCGCAGAAGTCATTACACCTGTTCAATTACAAAATGCAGACAACCAAAAATGATTTAAGTTATAATGTCCTAAACGCTCAGGGACTTTATAATTAGATTATTGTGTATTCGGTTTCCAAGTTTTGATGAACATAAAAAATAATATTTACATTACTGAGACCTGAACCTATGACATTGAGGCTTAGTGCAGCAGACCCGTCACAATCCTATTGAGCTATTTCGAGACTTAACCGAAAGCGCGTACCGCGTTCAATAGTACGACTTGCATGCCTGGCGCTAGGCCATTGCCACCTCGCGAGTTATCGGGCTTGATTTAGTCTTTTAATACAGTTTTAATCATTTACTGGGCATTTTAATATTATTACTTAAATGGCAAAAGCTGTTATGCATATTAATTGAGATGCACGAGGCGTAGTTCACGCAAAAATGTAAATAGACTCTTATTTAATAATATGTCCGTTTTGACTGTATGGGTCCATGATGGATGAGGCGTGTCTCTAAATTTTTCGTAACTTTTGGCAGCCAATCCCTGCTCTAAGTACAAGAATCCACCATTTTCTTTTTAGCTGACGTTGTTAGAGTACCCATATGATAGATCCAATTTTTCCGAGACGTTTACTGAATTACGTTGCTATGTATAATCTAATAAAAAGTTTGTAAAATCGGCTGGAAACCGGAATTCGCTCTCAGTAAACGAGTCGTATGCTTTTGAGGTGTACTTTAGCGAGGAGTACGTTCTGTCTCTTAAACCGCTATTGCTCTCAATTTTGCGCATTCTTCTCTTTAAGAACGTTAAGCAATACATTTTAGTAAGCGCGAAACTGGACTAAGGCGCACATGACGTTAGATGGGTGGCCTACCTTCCAAAAAAAAAAAAAAATAAGGCGCGGCTGACTCACCTGGTATATTTTGTTTTTCATACGTTTGCTCAATTCGTCCTTCAACCTCGTCTCGTACATTCACCGTGTGAATACCTTACCCCAGTGTTATTGAATTATGTAACCTTTTAAGCGGTGGATGCACCTTAGGTACACGCTTATATAATTTGATAGCCAAAGTTTCTGTACTCATTCAAAAGAGTTTTAAGGGACAGAAATAGCTTCTAATCAGGTCCATCTTTAAAAAAAAAGACATTCGCACAAGAGATTAACTAGCTTCTTAGCCCATTTTATAAAATTTCACTACTCGGTGTAATTTCCCAGCCACCTTCAAAACCTCATATGAAATTAGACACAATATCACTAAGAAAATAGCGGATATAAACTCGGAGAGGCAATCGATTACAACTAATTAAGAGACATTACTGTATCAAAAATCTGATGTGTTGCACTCAGGTGACTTTCTCCACTCTTGCACTAACTATGCTTACAATTCTTATTTCTCTCTCTACTTCATGTTAATCGAGATAAACGTTTGTACAAATTATCTCACTGCTAATTTTCTTGTAGGTTCAAGGGTAATACCGTTGGTTTTAAGCAACACTCAAATGTTTTAAGAGTGTTTGCTATATGATGACTGAAATACCGTTCTCTTTGCATGACCAAGAGATAAAAAATGAATAACGGCCTCCCATTTGAGAACGGTCTATAAGTATTATAAAATTCTGACAAATAACAAGGAATATCTCCGAAATCTCTAAAAGTACCATTTTTTTATTCCGGGAACCTCAAAACTTAATATATTATATTTAGTGTATATATTTCCGGTGAAATCTAGACATTGAATTTTTGGATCGAATGCACTACTTCCCCTACTTTCTATACGTAGTAGAGAAAAAATGGAGATAATCAGCTCAAATGGAATATACCTATTAAACTGCAACTTCAATCCTGGCCTCATACATTTGACATACCATTAGTAATAACTTGTGCCTTTACTTAATAACATTAAGGCGTCTAACAACCTCGCGCTAAACGATAATTAACAAAAGCAAATTTTCGAAGTAGGGCGTGTAGTCAGTCACCTAGCACAAAGCTTCATTAGAGGTATTTAAAGGGCTTTGAGCATCAGGTGTCGCATAGCTTTTTACTGTGGCAAAAACTAATAAATGCGTTACAAGAATCGTAGCTCAAGTACTTGTTGATGTTTTCGCGTAGTCTATAATTTCCAAGTTACGTGTGCATAAAACAATACGCGCGACTGATTCACTTGATACACACTAAAATAAAAGGATAACGTCTAACCCTTACATCACAAACAATTATTATTATTTGTAGACCAAATAAACTTTAAAATGAAGTATTACACAAGAAAAAGAGAGGAGGAAAGGAGGAAAGAAGGAAAGAAGGAAAGAAGGAAAGAAGGAAAGAAGGAAAGAAAAAAAGGAGGGAAAAAAAGAAGGAAAGAAGGAAAGAAGAAAAGAAGAAAAGGAAAGAAGGAAAGAAAGAAAGAAGAAAAGAAGGAAACAAGAAAAGAAGAAAAGAAGGAAAGAAGGAAGAAAGGAAAGAAACAAAGAAAGAAAAAGAAAGCAAGCAAGAAAGAAAGAAATTAACAAGAAAGAAAGAAAACAAGCTAAATTAGTTACTACACCTTTCTTATTAAATAAATTCTGTAACTACAGGAATGCATGTAATTTTCTGAAGTGCGTTGAATCAGTACAGTTAGAATAATTTCTAAAAAGGTGAATTACTCAACTGGCAAAGGTGTAAGGTCAAACATTTGACCAACAATGTCCTGTGCCTGAATGATGCCTCAGTGTAACTTTCACTATTGTACTATGGAAACCATGAAACCCCTCAAGTACTTGTCCCAATAGTCCCTCTCTTTTCTCAAATCATCACCAAAGCTTTAGGCAAAACTCAATGACATTACATATCTAGCATTTGTTGCGCTTGTCAATGAGTAAAACTACCTTCATTATGACATGATTGCAAGTATTGAGTGTGCTTCAACTGTTAAGCTCTTCCTGCTGTGCACAGTTTCCGTTACGCCTGGTCGCTTTGCCAGGTATAGTGTCTCGGCTTGCGTTATGAAAATCATCTTGAAGAAAGTGACAGGGGGTTCTAAGAGGGGGAGAGATTGTGGAAGACGCTGGATGTATTTACGCCGCAGAGCCGGTGAAAGAAGCATTTGGGTGGAAAATCAATACTCGGTGCCCGTTACATTGTGTGGAGAGACAAGTCAAGTTATGTGCGTTGTGATTACCCTCAATTTAGCCAAATTTTCCTTACCCCACGCCGCAGAATGGTAACAATTTATGTGCTGGCGGTGCAAATGCGGCTCTCGGTTCAAAAATTAAGACCCGGCGAGACCTTAGAGAGCTTCCCACATTTTCATAATGGATCATAAACGTCCTAATTCTGTTTCAGTTAGCAGGTTCGCCTAGGAACTGCGGGAGCCGTTCAAAACAAGTGTTCTGTCACGCGCGAAATATCTTGGGCTCTGACTTTGCGGCAAACTCAGCAGGAGCAGAGTATAAAGTGTTGCTCCATGGTCTATTTGCACAATACTGTAAATCAAATGGGGTGAAATGGTAAAACGAAATCAGTTTGGAGAGTACTTTATGCACACAGAGAAAGAAAAAGAGAGAAGGAAAGAAAAAGAAAGCAGGAAAGAAAGAAAATGAATGGAATTTCCATGAATTGTAAATAAACGCGGACGTGCAAGTCTCTTTTCTGTACAATTCGCGAACTCAACACAACTTTATAGCTACGTGAAGAAAAGATGTACCAAGACATCGGAGTAAATTAGGAATGTAATTTGCCCTTTCTGGTGTCACATTATCTGTAATAATACCACGAGAGGGTGCCATATGACGATAATTTTGCGAGCGAGAATCGCGTGAAAAATTATCTAAAATGTGAAAATCTGAGTTGTATGTGTTTAGAGTATTCCACGAAATAGTTAATGTATTTATAGCAATAGTGATTTAAACGTAAACAACTTATAAATTACAATGGCATTCATGTATTTTAATTAAGACTTATTTTCACAGTTAGTACTATAACTAATCCACTTGGCTGTGAGAACAACAGCAACAATAGTTTTAGCGCTTAATCCAGGGAAATGAGGAATTAGACATATGATGAATGTAAATGCCCGAATTTGCGTTAGTAGCCTATTCATTGAAGGTAAGTCTGCTCTATTTAAAATGACACTTGTTAAAGATACTTTTAACTTCGCTTCTTCCATTAAAATATCAGTATCTTCACTAGAATATTCGCCAAATCTTTTGCCTGCTATTTTGGAATGGTCCGCTAATTGTTTTTACTGCACACGGGGGCGGCGCCGTGGCCGAGTGGTTAGCGCGCTCGCCTACCACCTAGGCGGCCCGGGTTCGATCCCAGGGACCCGCATGTGGTATTCGTGGTGGACGAAGCGGCGTCAGGGCGGGTTTTCTCCGGGTGCTCCGGTTTCCCCCGCCATCTCATTCCACCGGTGCTCCATCTTCATTCCATGTGTCATCAGTGTCACCGCCTGCGGTGCCGTAGTAGTAAAAGCGGGCGTTAAACACTACAACAACAACTGCACACGGGTACTCAAGATGTTCATAAACGCAAGAGACTGTTTAGTTTGGCGGAACCGCAGGAAGGAGGGGATAGTACCACAACCAAGGGTTGATGATCCCGCATGAGAGGAATAGTTTTCAGAAATACCATGAAGGATGATAGTTTTTCGGTAATTTAAGTGAGGTTGAGAATGCTTGTGGTCATGTATTTCGGTATCTTTATTCTTGAATGACCATGAGTATGAATTTGAAAGCTCTGTTAAATAACATAAGAAAAATTATAAGCAAGGGGAGAAGCCAGTGAAATAATTATAAGACGAGAACGATTCCATTGTATTTTCTCTACTACGTACTTATAGTAAATATAAGAAGTATTGCATTCCACACAAAAATTCGATACCGAGATTTCACTGGAGACGTATGTTTTAAAACTTCCCGAATCCGAAAGATTTACTTTCCCTGCTACGTTCTTAAGGTACGAGTAAGCAAGGGAAGTATTCTGCTCCACCAAAAATTCGACATCTAGATATCACTGGAAATCTGGAAACGGATATATAACTACAAACTTAACCCCTAAGGCAACAGCCCATGAAGGGCCAAGGCTTGCCATCTAGCCGCTGCTTCCCCCACCTCTGCCCACTACAGGCGTCAATGGTGGGTGCAGTACTGGAGGGTGGGACGTGGTCAGTGCCCCGGGCCCTCCCGGCCAGTTATGCGGCCTTCGTGACCTGGAGCGTTACTTCTGCATCAAGTATCTCCTCAATTGGTCCCCCAGGAACTAACGAGGCTGAGTGTACCCCGTACCAGACCTCCCAGAGGGGAAAAAATCACCATACTGGTACCGGAGATCGAACTCGGGTCCTCCGCGCCAACACACACACACACACACACACACACACACACACACACACACACACACACACACACACCAGGTGTACCACTTCAGCCGGCATTGGGGTAAGTAAATAACCCTTCGTGCGTTAAAAGAGATGCAGACATCACGGGGGTAAATCCAGTCAAAGGCGTGCGTGAAATTTGTTCTGCTTGTAAGACAAGCAGGCAGGATGCCAGATTAACGTGTGTAGCGCGTGATAATAGGCAAGTGATAGTGGTTTTAGAATATTTTCCACTTCACTTATAGGCCTTTATTTTCCAGGGAATAAACTCATTCCCTGTATATGCTGTTATTGTCTAACATTACGGATTACAGATTGTAAATTGTCGTAACAAAATCCACGAAAACATGACGGCGCGTAATGTTTCATTGACATTTCTTGTTTATTATTAATGTTATTGTTAATATTGTATTATATTATTTATATTGTTTATATTAACATAAATATTAATTTTATACTTCATTCTTATTGGTGTGTTTATCAGCATTATTAGGTTTATCACTATTGTTATGATTACTGTTTTGTTTATGTTTATCATCATTGGTGGTGGTGGTGGTGGCGGTGGCGGTGGCGGTGGCGGCGGAGTAGCAATATTAATAGTTCAATAGTGGAAAGCAAAACCTAAAAGCTATACATATATAAACGACAAAATAATAACCGTAAGATGTAAAACATGCAGAAATCATCTTACAGTAATATTAGTATATGCCCTGGTAGAAGGTCGAAAGGAAGAAACAACATATTTCTATGAAAACCTAAGGAGGGAATTAGATAAGTGGAATAAGACTGATTAGTAATTATTATTGGGGATTTCTATGCTCGAGTTGGGATTAATATGACTCCAGAGATATTAGGAATACGTATATGGAGAGCAATATAAAAATAATAACGGAGACTCACTTATATGGTTTGCTAATAGTAATGATTTAAAAGTTATAAACTCATGAAGCATAATAGATTATGTTTTAGCAAACAAAAGCGTTACCAAGCAATTAGAAGATGTGCATGTATATAGAGGTGCTGAAATATACTCAGACCATTATGTAGTAGTGGCTAAGCTTGCTTTATTAGCTAAATGGAAGAAAAAGAAGAATTTTATAAAAGTAAATGAAGAAGTATTTAAAGTATATGTATTACAGAATGACAGTATCAAATACTTATATCAGAATTGCTGAGCTCTGACTACAAGAAATAACAAGTGATGGCATTGAAGAGCAATTGTGGAATATAAAAGATTGTATAGAAGAAGCTGCCAAAGAAACAATAGGTAAAAAGAAAAAAATAAGAAGGAAAGGGCTGTTCTGATTTCCATTTACAAATTTGATAAGAGCTAGACAGCAATAACAAAGTCACAGTCAACATGGAATAAGTACCGTACAATATTGTGACAAAATGACAAAATTTCTCAGGTTACCTTTCTATCACTTTATTTTCTTCTAAAATTTTATAACGAATACACACTTTTCTTTGTAGTTAACACAGTTTACAGTTTTTCGTGTTATCACAACTAAGAACTTTTACTAGTCGTAACCTTGCCTCAGTCCTTCCAGTGTCTTTCTTCACTTTCTCTTTCTCTCATACACTAACTGCGACGATGCAATCACTCGGCGCTCGTTATTTCTTTACGACGACCGAAGTATCTATCACGACGACACGCGAGTGTAAGTCTCTCTCTTTGTCTTTCTCTCTCTCTCTCTCTCTCTCTCCGCTGTTCCTCGCCTGCTTATATAGAGGGGATGACGTCACCCGGACCTTTCTCGATGCCGACGAACGTGCCGCTGATGACGCAGTCTGATTATTCTCCAAGGCTTGAAGAAAACCCCTTTTGTGTAGCCGCTTCGATTGTAGTTAAGTCACGGACACACATACAGACACGCGAGGCAGTCTGACCTTGAAAACCTTTGCCCGCTCGCCGGCCCTACATGTGGTGTGAAGTAGCTTGACTCCGTCCGTTCTTTGTTGTGCTCCGAGCACCGCTTAAAAATATTACACAACCCAATAGTTCTTCGGCACCCAAAGGCGCCGAAAATAAGATCAAGAAGGATGTAAAAGGTTTCATTTTAAAGACCACAAATATTTGGTTACCTATATCGACTCTCATGGCAAACCAAATGATCAATTAACACAAATGCAATATGGACTCAGGAAGATTAAGATGGCCGTGAAACGTAAACCTTCAGGTTAGGTATGAAATATTACTCGCATATTGAGTATTAACACATTTTAGCACAGCGATACTTTATATACTGATAACTAGGGCTAGGAAGTTCATGCATTTGTATGTTTTCTCATAGGGGTTAAAAACGTATGCTTTTACATTATGTGCACGAATTATGGAATTTTAAGTTATTTGGACGTGATTTTATGGTGCATATAACTGCATATTTTCTTGATTTTGATAAATGCATATTATTTCAATACTATAGCCTCTATATAGCATATTTCAATTTTTTTTTTTTTTTTTTTTATCCTGGATAATATTTTTCATATTGGTAGTGTTGCATATGATGATGTAACTCGCGAGGTGGCGAGAAGCAATGCTGAGTCATGTTTTTATGCAGTGAATCCCCTGTTTCTATTCCTTCATTATATGTATGTGCGTACAGAATAATCAGTGCGTTATCTGAGAGGTTTATATTAACAAAGATAGAGCAGCACAATTATAGCAACGCTTGCCTCTACGTGGTCTTCAAACATAACAGTGTTGTGAACTGGTTCCCTCCAAATTAAATTATGCGTATAAAATGTTAAAAAGCTCTTCAAATGCCGAAAATAAAACCAACTTAGAGGGCTAGATTAATTAATTTATAGAAAGAGTTTTCGGGTGATTTAATATCTACAGATAATAGGGCACTGTTTTGTGGAGCGTGTGACAAAAATATAGAGAGTGAGAAAAGATTTCAAATAGTTCAGCACATAACACAGCAAAACATAAGGACAATTTGATCAGAAAACTCCCAAACAAATAATCTGTTCTAAAACAATTAGTAGAGTGTTTAGGAAGCAGGGTTACTGCATTTTCCTATGACTTGCTGATATTCCCTGGTTCAAAATTAATAATCCGATATTTAAAAACTTTCTTGCCAAGTACACTCGACAACATGTTCCTGAAGAAAGTACACTGCGTAAGACTAATGTAGGGCATTGTTACAATAACGTATTGTCAAATATACAAAATTTAGCGGATCAGTTTGTGTGGTTGTCTGTTGATGAAACCTCTGATTCTGAACGCCGTTCTATTGTTAATATAATCGTGGGTGCCTTAAATAATGAACAAAAGACTACAGCTTATCTCCTAAATATGTGCAAATTGTCGGCCATTGACAATGTAACTGTGACACAGTTTGTGATGGACTCTTTGAAATTACAATGCCCATGTGAAATCGAATACAACTGGTTGCTTTTATTTGTTACCTTATATGGTAAAATCAGGAAAAACTCTAAAAGGTATTTTTCCTAACTTAATTCATATAGCTTGTTAGGCACACGCTCTTCATCGAATTTCTGAGACAATACGCGATTCTTTCCCACTGCTAGATAGATTTCTAGAGAATTTTTGTTAAATCTCCTAAAAGAGTTAAGTTGTTTAGATCAACAGCACCTAATATCCGACTTCCTCCTGCACCGGTGTTAACTCGATGGGGAACATGAGTCCATGCACTTTTATATTATGCTGAGCACATAGAGATAATCGAAGAGGTTGTTAATTCATTGGATTCGAACGATGCTTCATCAATACAAACTGTGCAAAATATTCTGTCAGGCACTGGGTTAAAGAAGGATCTTAGTTTCATATCTGCCCATTTTTCTTTCTTACCAACAGCCATAACGGCATTGGAAGCTGTAGGATTTCCTTTGCATGAATCACTTACTGTGCTTGAAAAAACAATATGTGATCTAAGTTCGGTTCCTGGTAGCATAGGGCAAAAAGTGAAAGAGAAAGTGAATTGTGTAATTTCAAAAAATTCTGGTTATAAACAGATGTGCAATATTCGAGACATCCTCGAAAGAAAACCATCTGTCACACCAAGAGAGTTGACTCTCTCTGTGAAACAGTCAACATCATTTAAATATGGCCCTATAACATCTTGTGACGTGTAAAGAAGTTGTTCACGTTACAAAAGTGTTTTGCCAGACAGTAGACGACGTTTTATTGTTGAAAATTTGTGTAGTGTTGGTTGTGAACTGCAATTTAGCAATTAATAGTAGCAGCGGGACCACTTCTGCTTCAACCTCTAAGGAATAAGGTAACTATTATTTACACTAACTCGTCTACTGCAAAGGGACATGAACTGTTCTAATGAAATAGTGCATATTTGTTGGCATATTTTGAAGTTTTTAAGAGCATATTTGCATGCATATTTCAGTGTTTTTAGGGCATGAACTTCCGAGCCATATTGATAACGTTGTAAGATATCCACTACTGAAGAAGTATTCCAATTCGGACGAGTGGTTTCTGAGTTGCCTACGTTGAGGGAAAAAACATTCTATTGTATTTTCTGTTTGTGCAACTGCATGCAACAACAGATTTACAAAAAAGAACAGTTTTACGAAGGAATTTTTACCAGGAGAAGTCATATTCTCTTCTAACCTGTTTCACGTGTTTCTTCGTGATTTAACAAGTAAAATGGCTGTATATTAACTCGAAGGGCTCCAGCTCGAACCTCGGTTGGAATGAGTTACCCGGATAAACTTCTCCGGGGAGGGGGGGTTCTTGATATGAGTGGACAAATTTCTGATAACTCTCGGCTCATTTAAGAATCCATAACTACATTCTGTTCACCCATGGTCTCTGTAGACATGAGCATGTTTCAACTGTCATGTAGCCATGAGACGCTGGATGCGGAACACCCCAATGACTGGCTTAAATCATTCACAGACGAGTGAGAATCCTCTATTTGCTGAATCCCATGCGGGCTAGTCGGTGCGTAATCAAATAACCGCCAAGGGTGGATTTCATTAATAGGTACATCCTATATAGGTAGAGACGAATTTTAGTGGAAATAAACATCTTTTCTCTGTATTCAGAAAGTATGTTACACTTGGTATGTGAGTTAATAATTAATTAACCATGATTATTCTGGTAGATGCAAAATTTAATGGCGGTCGATAACTATTACTATTCTCTTTCCAGTTATGCAACTTTTATGGGTGCAAATGATATTTATATTACCAGCTTTACAGCGTGATTTCACAGTGTTTTTAACTATACAACATCGCAAGGAGTGGCAAGCCTATGATTGGATTTTGTGTTGAGCCACACGCCATTGAATTTTGCGTCACCCATGGTAAACTTTCAATAATTTAAAAAATATATTTATGTTGTTGTCTATAATGCATATGTTGTCTACTTTGTAAGCATAACATTTCAACAGTTTGAAAATTATGCTGCACAGTACTTGTTTTACATGTATATTTTACAAACAAATTTTAATTTTATTCATTTTTATCTTCATATTTGATTTGCAAATACATTTCCAGATAACAACGCCCCATTGTGCAAGTCTTGAAACCTGACAACACTGATTTGTAGCTCGGATGCAACGCAATCAATAGTTCACGTCCATCTGGTGAATCCCCGCAGTATCTGGTCGTAGCTGTGTGAAGGTGGCCATTAAGGAATTCCATAGAATAATTTGAAGTGTTGGGGATATAATTATGTTAAACACATATGTTCCTCAGTTGAAACTTTAGGTCGTACAATTCTATGGCGTGATGCTTGTAAATGATCAAGACCTTGTGTAAATTATAACCGAAATTAGAAGTGAAACGACCTAGGTTACAGTTGAAAATCTTCCTGTCCCATTCTCGGAAGATACTGCTAAACTTAAATAGGAAGATTGGTAATTAACCCATTTTTCGTTTTTGACACACACACACACACACAACAACAACAACAACAACAACACACACACGCACACACACAACCTTTTTCTATTTTTTTAACGTTTATGGAGTCTTGATCCCTGAATTCTTACTTTAGGTAAGAAGACAAAATTACAACGAAGCACTATGACCATCTGAAGTCGAATTCGTCAGTCGATGCAATAGTTTTGAAGCCGAATTAGTGTTTCGTAGCTCTCACGTTATTAAAACAGTTTAAAGCAACAATGCCTCACGCTGCCTAACAATATCTAAAAGTCCTTTGATTCAGCCCCTTGTCGTCGGTAGAGCATTGAGACTCCTATCATAAGGTTTGCGTGTGTTTTGTTTACAAAGGACGACACTAATTATGGTGATTAGCTGCTTTTAATAAGCATGTACAATATTTCCAATGAGAATAGCCGACCAATGCAAATCATGAGATAGATCACCAACTAAACAAAGCAGTGTTCATATTTAAATGCCTAAAATAGGTTCATTCTGATGTTACCAATTTGCGGGAGTTGTTTTCTGTATTCCACACACTTAGACCTTCACAGGACATAACGATGCTTGCACATCAACTCACCAGCTAAGAAGAGTGTGTTTTTACTCTGAACTGATGCTACAGAACCGTTATACTTTCCACTCTCAGCTTATTAAATTCGCGAAGCTAGCTTTTTATTTACGTTCGTTTTATCTATTCATTCTTTATTGATAATTCTTTATGTGATTACTATTCTTTTAATTCTTTCTTTTTTAAAATTATTAATGTTCTGTATATAAAATTTCAATACAACGTGACAATCTCATACAACCTCGTCTATAAACCTTTTGAAACGTAGTATAAACTCAATTTGGACCCATTATTTAATACATTAGCCTGCCTATTAGCATTCACCAATGGAATACAAGTAAATTGCACTACGGGATTGTTCCATCAATATTACAGGGGTATTTTTTAGGCGTGGCAAATGACCTTGGTAGAATCTACGCGAGTGACGTCATGCAAATTGATGGTGGGCGTAACGTCTCTGTTTCTTTCCTGGAAATAAACAAGACACTGGTGATAATGCGAGAGGGCACTGCACTTGATCACATACTGCTCCAATGTTGACTGCACGGAAGTCGGAAAGATGCTAACCTGGCACCCCTATGTCTTATAAATACATAAGTGAACTCGTTCATATACCATTGCGCACTTATCGGGCATTCGCCACGTCTAAAAATACCTCTGTACGTAATTACTTTGTATCCTTGCGGCGTTTTTATGAACTGGGTCAAGACTGCAATAGTAGAGCTGAACGTGTAAAGTATTTCGCAGCTCCAGTTATTCTCACTCTTGTCCACTAATTAAGTCGCGCTGAAGGTTTTCATTCAGAAGATTCGAGAGAGCTTCCGCTGTTTGTCATGTCCGGATAAGTTTGAAACCCATTCTGACAAAATTGGTTTATTCACTTCTGCTGACTGAAAAAATCAGGAATGGGGAAGGGACAAAGGATAGTTTTACACCTTGTGTTGTATCTCTCTCAGGTATATATATATATATATATATATATATATATATATATATATATATATATATATATATATATATATATATATATATATATATAATGAGTTGCATCGCAATTGAACAAAAGGAGAGTGATATGAGATAAAGCAGTCGCATGCCATCCGATCAATCATCCTGCAGCCAACGGGATGCGGCAAACGGGCTGGAATGCATATTTCCCGATCACGTTTTGCGTTTGAATGTAGATCACACGTTTCTCATATTGTCTAAGCCTCCAGTATGAATGTGTAATAAAAATTACTTTCAAGAGCAGCAGCTCACATTCAAAGTATAAAGTTTAGGTATTTAGGTATACAGGAATGAAATAGCTATGTGCGTAAATTGAAAGGAACGATTCATAGAAAGGAAACCGAAAGCTATTTTTAGACGTGGCGAAGCGACGATATATGCGCAATGGTTTATGATCTAGTTCACTTTGTTTTTATAAGACATAGGGATGTCAGCTTAGTGTCTCTCTGACTCACGTGCACTAAACATAGGAACAGTACGTGATGAAGTACAGTGCCCGCTCGCATTATCACCAGTGTCTTGTTTATTTCCAGAAAAGAAATAGAGAGTTATCCCCACCATCAATTTGCATGACGTCACTCACGCAGATCCTAGCAGGGTCATTCCCCACGTCTAAAACATACCTCTCTAAATGCTAGTTTTTGTAAATACTCCAAGCGACTTGGCTCAATGGTAAACTGTGAGGCTTGAATTCCGAAGGTTCCTACTTCGATATCCTCGACCATCCACTTCGCGGTTTTACCTAGTCGGCAGACGAATAAGGTTAAATTTAAACTTAAGGTTTTCATTTACACTGAGGTTATTTACTGTGTGATTCGAGGTTTCTCATCTAACACTATTTTCTTTCAAAAACTTACCTTTCATTCTGTTTCCTTCTCATTTTTCAGGCATGCCTTTATAGGTTTTGTGGTATAAGGTGGTGCCGCTGAGATGACGCGGGTGCTTACTCCAATGAAAAAGTATTCTCCGTGGACACTAGAGGGATGCCTATTTGCACGGGTCGTTTATCTCCCTCTCTCACAAAAGCTACGGGCTTCCGGATCACTCTGTGGCCTGTAGCATGGGCGTCGGCTGACTTTTCCAGGGGGGGGGGGATGTTAATTCATTATTATGTTGTCAAAAATTGTAAAACATGAGCTATAGTGTTTATTGTGAACATATCTGATGAAATAGAGGTAGGGATCATTCATCCCTTATTTTAAAGTTTTCTAGCCCTCAGACATTCACCATAACTTATCTTGTCCCATTATAATGGGATCGGTCAATAGTAATAGTCGTATAGATTGTGGAAAAATATGTTTAAAAACTATTAAGTGCATAAGAATGTAGGGGATTTAATGAGTCCTGGAACAGCAAGTTCTTTGTAAATAAGAATGGAAACAAAGCATTGTGTTGGAATCATTGAAATCATTTGTAATGATTTCATTTTTGTAACGAAGGAATATATATTCCTTATATAACGGTAAAAGACAAAACATGCCCGCAATTTTGTTAAAATGAGCATGCTGTGAAAGCAAATGACCTGTTAAAAAGGTCAGCTCAACAGCAGTTATTAATTCAGTGTGGTAGTGTAAGACAAAGAAGTGAGTTATGAGATCTCGAAATAATTTTTTGTCTTCGAAAAGCCGGTCCCACTCTTCTCATTACATAGACGTTTTAATTTTTGTAACAAAATTAGTTACAGACCATTAGAAGTGCTGGTCGCTAGAGGCCTCAGAGACCCCTATCTTTGATATATGTAATTAGATAATGCTAATAAAAACCATTTATAGTTAACCTAAATAAAGCTAGACATGGGAATGAAGAAAATCTGAAACAAACGCAAACATATAAACACAAAAATATAGCGCGGGCCTACTAGGCCCCACCCGACTGACGGTGTTATTACCAGGGCGCGCGTCTAACGGAGGGTTAAAACACTCTTTTGGATGATTATGACATTTTATTTTTAGTCAGTGTAGTAGTATTATAGTGGTAGTGCTCGTATCTATCTTCTGATACTACGAATCACACAATACGAAGCATTAAAATGTTTAGGTGGCCCTACTTTAAGTGATAGTGGTTTCTGTACTGAATAGCATTGAAAGATTTTGAAAGAGGAAATGTCAATAAAAGTTGCATGTCCCTTTTTTACTCTCCCTTTGTCACAACGATTCATTATTAACAAACATATTGTTGCTGTTTGCAAGCAAAGAAAAGCCATATAACCAGAAGCTAGGAGTCGACGGCATGATTTCGCAACAAAAGAAAGCGACTTAATGGCAGACCACAAAAACCAGAAAGTGGATATATGGAAGTGCTTTCAGAGGCAGACCCTGGGGGCCCTGGACAAACACACAGAAGTCCTCCGCTACTTGCCGACAGGTGTAAGGATTTATTGCTTCTCCCCTATACAGCATCACAATGGATTCTGGGAGGGGAAGCAACGGCTGCAGCATTGTAGACTACGTGATGTAGCTGCAGCCTAGCACAGAAATTGAAAGGGTGAACAACCGCCTACGAATAAACTCGGCTGGCTATGGCTAACTAGCAGGTTTTTCTTAAACTGCAGGTCACCTTATTCTGCTGTTTTTTAAAGATCTCTGTCTCTTGCTCCTTTGCATTTTAATAACCATTTTATGTGATGGCCATATAAAACATTGTTTACACTGCCTTATTTATTTACTTATTCATTCGCTCGTTCGTTCATTCATTCATTTACTTAAAATTTATTTATTTACTCAGTTTATTTATTTACTTATCATTTATTTAATTTATTTATTTAATTTATTCATTCATTCCTTTATTTCTTCATTCATTCCTTTATTTCTTCATTCATTCGTTTATTTATTCCTTCATTCATTCGTTTATTTATTCATTCATTTTATTTATTTATTCACTTATTTATAGTTAAATAGTTACAATTAAAACAAGTGGTTGAATACAACAAAGAAATACAATTATTCGTTAGCCTCTTCAAAGATTCAAAATATTCAATATCATATCAGTATAGATGAACTTGCTTTATACAAGATTTAAATGCTTCAGGTTTCACTTGTTTAATTTCGTCTCGTAACGCATTGAAGAGTTGTTTGCCCAGTTTATTAAAGCCTGTTTTGAATATTGTTTCTCTACAAAAACTGATTTTGAGATTGTTAGTGTCTGGTCTTATGAGATCAATTATCCACAGGAATTATAACAAACGTTTCTTTTAAATGCATTGGGGAATGCATAAAGTATATTTGATACAACCGCTAAAGTCTTCAGTTTTCTAAATAACGTTTAATCGTGGAGTTTTCCTTGTAACATTATACATCAGCCATATTTCTGTTTTTGTAGTATCAGTAGTGTTTTCACCTTAGGTCCAAAAAACGGTGCATTCTATATGCGAATGAATATGTACATAGTACACACATATTAATGTGCCTATATTTACTTGATGCGTTCTCTCTTGAAATAAACATGCTTCTGGTTATTTTTCATATGAGTTGTTAACTTGTGTCTGACATTTTAAATTATTTGGTAACAAAATCATTAGAGCACTTACCGTAGAAACTTGACTTCATTTGCTATACTTTCAGTTTTGTTCTGATACAGATACAAGAAATTTATTCCACAGCAATCATTGATTATGCTGTATGCTAAGTTTATTTTGTACTTAGCTCATTCAAAATTACTTCCAGTAACAGTGATAGCTAAGTAATTAGAAAATAGATGTCAATATCTAAGTAATGTAAATTTTCATTAATACGTATATATTTCTATAGTTAGAATTCGCTGTGATTGTTGTCAGGTTTCCTAACTATACTCTCCATGACTCCGCTGGTGGGCAAGCTGGGCCTTGGTCAAGCCTGTCTCCAAGCTCCCAATCCTCACTCCTCTGGTTACGCACTGCGATCCAGCCCTATACTCACCATGAATGTGCGGGTGCTACATGCGGTACCGCTGCACCTTCCTACTCCGGTGGAAGTTTTTTTTTTAGTAGGTATAACCATTTTCAGTGGCGACTCCTACAGTAACATGGGGTCTCGAAACTGGATTTTTCCCCTCCCCCAAAAAATTTATTTCTTCATTTCTTATCCACCCACCCACCCATCCCTCCCACCATCCGTCTGCCTGCCTGTCTATTTAGTTGTTTATTTATTTAGTTACAACAAAGTTTTGTATTCAGTACCTACATATTAATCACGTGTAAAAGCTGGGTGTAGGTAGGGTTACAGTTTTTTTTTTTTGTTTTTACTTTTTCTACTACGTATAGCAAAGTATAGGAAATATTGTACTCCACCCAAAAATTCATATGTCCAGATTTCACCGGAAATATATGTTTTGAGGCCCCTGAATCCAAAAAAGCATTTTCAGAAAACGGCGCGTGTGTGTGTGCGCGCGTGCGTGTCAGTCTGTGGACAGCATAACTCAAAAACGAAAAGTCGGTTAAAAAGCAAAATTGGTATTCAAGTTTAATGTATTAAGGATGCGACACGAAGAGTTTAAGAAAATTCCTCCAGCCTAAACTACCGTTTACATGGAGCATTTTTCGAAAATGTTGATTTTCTTAAAAATGGCTCTAACGATTTTGATTAAAACGCCATGCGTTTGAGATACTTTTATGACAAATGAAATGTTTATCTTGAATTTTCTGGCTATAGCCCATGTAGTCCTATTTACACTGGATGGCTTTTGCATAACTGGTAAACCAGGGATAGACCGAATCTTACTATACAAAAAATGTAGATCTTGCTAAAACACAATTCATGTCTAAATAAATAAATAAATAAATAAATAAATAAATAAATAAATAAATAAATAAATAAATAAATAAATAAATAAATAAATAAATAAATAAATAAATAAATAAATAAATAAATAAATAAATAAATAAATAAATAAATAAATAAATAAATAAATAAATAAATAAATAAATAAATAAATAAATAAATAAATAAATAAATAAATAAATAAATAAATAAATAAATAAATAAATAAATAAATAAATAAATAAATAAATAAATAAATAAATAAATAAATAAATAAATAAATAAATAAATAAATAAATAAATAAATAAATAAATAAATAAATAAATAAATAAATAAATAAATAAATAAATAAATAAATAAATAAATAAATAAATAAATAAATAAATAAATAAATAAATAAATAAATAAATAAATAAATAAATAAATAAATAAATAAATAAATATATATATATATTGTAGAGTGAACCATTTCGGAGATAATTTATGCAAATGTTTATCTCGAGTAACATGAAGAAGAAATAGGAGTAAGAGTTAGTAAGAATGGTTAGTACAAGAGTAGAGAAAGTCATGCGTGCAACACATCAGATTTTTCTTTTGTTTGTAAAATTTTAAAATATATGCATTTGACTAGGCATTAAGAGTGTCAAAATAGTTCAGTAAATCCTAATTTATATAATGTCGTTACCGAGTGAGGTGGCGCCGCAGTAACGTGTGTGACTCGCATTCGGTAGATAGTGTGTTCAATCCCCGCGGCCAGCCTTCCTAATTCATGTGTTTTTTCGGAGTTTCCCCTGGTCACTAGGTGAATGCTGGGAAGGTTATTTACATCCCTCCATTTCACTTACCTTTATCTGCTTGGTTGTTTCAGGGTTGTAAGTGCCAGTGGAAGTCTCGATGTGGCATGGAAGGGAAAGAAGATGTTCTCTGTAAACCTTCACCCTCCGAATAGAGAGGATCTCCGCAACCCGGACCCCCCAGTGGGATGTGTAAGCCCGCAGGAGGAGAGGGGTGTCGCTGGTACAGTCTACCACCGGGGAGTCTCATTCTGTAGGGACCCTAACCTGTGTTGTCGTGTCTCCTAGATCCGGCCACCCTCTGTCTCCTCTCACCTCACTCTTCCCTCCGAGGGGCTGATCTTCGGGGTTATAATCTTAGAAAATCTTTATTCTATTTTGGCAATATCAATTACTTTATTACTTAGCCCACTTATATGGACATTCTTTACTTTTACATCCCTTCACGTATAAGGAATGTTACTTCTGCTGCTTGAATATTATTAATTTGGTTTTGACTTAGTACCTAAATTTCAGTGCTGTACGTAGGTTTCACTGGTATGGGTAAAGCCATTACCTTATAAAGTGTCGTTTTGCTTTCTATTTCCCAATTTTATTTTCAAAGGATCTTTATCCTTATGAACACTTATTTCACAATTACAATTTTTAAAATCAGATACCTTGTTAACATAATGCTGTTCTCTATAACAAAGATGGATGTGATTGGATTTGCAGATATAATTGTATCTGTTTCCTTAATAGAAATGTTAAAACCGCGCCATTTCATTAAGTGCTTGAACTTCATTTTCTTAAAGCATTTATGTATTTGGTTATCCGCAAATATTTGAGCATAGGTATATACAGTGGAGCTTAGATAATTTGAACGTTTGTAATAGAAATCGTCGCTAATTTGAAGATACTTATTGGTTCCTTGAATTTTGTATTAAAGCAATGTAAAGAAGCCCACGTGTAATTCGAAATTCGTTTTCCTTAATTCGAAGTTTTTGTTCAGAAATATCAGTTGAAAATTAATCTAAACGCAGCAATTTAATATAACTCCGTCCATGTGTTTCTGCAAAATTTGTCATCACTCCGGGGTTGTTTGCTTTGTCGGAATGAACGTGGAATGCAGTTTGGGCAGTGGAATAAGTTTCTTAGCTGCTGGCCTTGAGCTTCTATACCTGCTTCCACACCCCTTTGTTTAAAACACGTGCGCCTTTACTTGTCGCTTGAGTTTCCTAGTGTTCAATGTGTTGCAAATCAATACCACTGTCTCTTAGTAAACCACGTGTCCAGTGCAAGATTAACTTCTGCGGAAAAAGCCGCTGTCATTTGAGAAGTTGGAAAGAGTCTGAAGAAAACATCCGGCTTCGCAAAAGAATACGGGACACCACCGAATACTTTGTCAACTTATCTGAAGAATAAGGAGAAAATTTTAAGCAGTGCCTCGAGTGAAAATGGAAAGAGTCGAATAAGAGTGAGACAACAGGAAAATCCTGATGTATGTATGTGCCTGTATTGCTAAAATGTAAATTTTAGACGTAACTTTCGTAACTTGAATTTTGGATTTTTCAATATTTTTCAGGTCCCTTCAGCTTCAAATTATCCAAGCTCCACTGTATAGTCTCAGATAGTTTAATCCCTATATCGAATAAATTAATTCCGCTTTAGAAGTCTTTAATGCACATATTCGGAACAATGGATTGTTGTTAAATAACAATACGATTAGAGAATATAGTATGCAACTAACATTAGAAATTTGTCAACCGATATTTTATGTTTAATAAGAACTCGGAATATTATTTTTATCGACGGTCATTGACCACGCGTCTTTTCAAAACTTGGTGGCCTGTGAGTAGGAAATCTTCATATTAACCAGATACGCCTCTATTTCGTTTCATACTCTTATGTTAAAGGTCTACATATGTATTATATGAAAATGATATAGTTTTGTATTGTTAAATAAATATGGGTCAAAGAGAATGTACAAATGTCTAAATACTCAGCTACCGTGATTTTCTAAAATTTTAGTCGACTGTTCCGACCGATTGTTGTTATACCAGCAAAGGGTACCTAGGGGCTATGCAGCATTTCTAGAATTAGGAAGACTGTCGGGGAAGTGAGACTTTTCGCCGATATTTCACATACTTTGATGTGAATATAAGATGATTTTTCATTTGTCATTAAGAATAGCCGGAGCAGTGAGAAGTTACAGTTATAAGGGGTAAACGTAAGAGTTGATCACCAAGATGTTCCACATAACTGTACAGTAGTTTCATAAAGAACGGCGGGAGATAAGTGAAATTAATTAAATAGTATTTGAGTTTAAATAGCTACCGTACAACGCATCGGAGAGGCCGCTATTTTCGAATAGTATTCGTATCGTTGTTGTAGAATAAAATTATATCAATTATAATTAAATGAAATCATTTAAATCAGTTTATTAAATAACTAAGTGAACATATCATAAAATTACATTTATTTGTTTTTAAAACAAGCTTTACCCCTTCTCATGTTTGCTTACTTCTTCGTAAAACGATGATATATCGTATCAGCATTTCTTTTTCAGTCCAGTGTGCATGATTGTAAGAAGGCAAATCGAGTGAAACCCTTTGGAATAAGAGATAGGAGAGTCACAAAGTTTCTCATAGCGGTGCAATCGCAAATGAGGGCAATTGGAAGGTCGTCAAAGAACCGCTCCGCTAATCAAATTCTCCTCTTCTTCAGACGTTTCCTTCTGGATTATTAAGTCCCACTGTGCTCACTTAGAAAGCGTGTGACTTCCTTTCTTTAGAGCTTTATGTGGGGGGTAGCTGTGTACGGAATCATTTATCACTCTGTGCTATTTATCAAGAGCAGAGGTTCCGAGCTGGCTCGGAACGCAGTAAATTAAGGTGCAGGAGGATGCTGTAAGCTCAGCAGCTGACCGCAGCGCTGCCGTTACAACAGGTGAACTTTCGATCCCGTATTTTATGCTTGGTTGGGAATGTTGGAGCTGCACCAAAAGTCAATATTAAAGGACAGAGTTGAAGATGAAAGACACTCAGAAGAAATAAAAGGCTAGAGCGTAAGAAGGAAAGAGAAGGAGTGGATGTCAATGTAAGGGGGAGAGAATAAGACAAAACCTCGCAAAATCAAGAAGATGAAAGTAAAAAACTACTGAAAGTAGTGACGGGAGAAAGTTATGAAGAAATAGTATATTGGAAAAGAAGCATATAAAACGTAAGGCAAAGCTTACAGGGTTTCCAGATAGGCATGCAAATAAACTCTTTATTCGAAAGAAATGCCTTTTACATTTAATACAGGATTGTCATGTAGTACTTTTACCTCGTATATGTTTCGAGATCCTATGAATAAAAAGTAACCTAGAAAATACACACATATCTGAAGAATCTGTTATCTCTTATGGGAAGTCCAGAAATGGGCAAGTTCAGGAGTAAAAAAATGGAAAATATGTAGCCTCAAAAAATTCGCCTAGGTTGGTAAAATGCAAGAGTACGAAGAGAACCTGTACGAATATTTTAGTAGAATGGAACGTTCAATCATCCTAGTGCAATAACGCCCTATACGCCAAAGGGACCCAGAAATTCGTAAGCAGAGGGAGAATGAGGCAGGAATAGATCTTTGACCTCGGGATAGAGAATGGCAGCCCGATTAATTACTTATTGCAAGTCACATCAACATAAATAATCAGTCGACTGCATATCTTGAATACTGCAGGATCATGATTAAATCAGTTACCTATTCGTGGACCCTCGTTGGTCTATTCCCTCACTTTTTGGTGTGAGTTGAAGATTGTGATTCCCGTTCGAAACTGAACTAGCACCGGTTGACAGAGATGGCGCTCTCACTCAGGGTGGCGCGGGGTGTCACTTTTCCTTGGATCAAATGCGTCTATTTGTAAAGCGTATTTTAAAAATGGATCTGATAGGAGAGCAAAACTTGGATGGCTGTTTCTAGCAATAATCTCTTATAGTTATCGAAAAAAAAAAAAAAAAAAAAAAAAAAAAAAAAAAACAAATACAAAGCTGACAACTTTCGCGAAATTGATGAACTGTTTCGCAACAGCTTTATAACTGTAGGTTTATGGCCAGCTCATCTCTCTTCGATTACATGTGAATTTCATTTTAGTATTCATTGAAAGCGAATAATTAGTCTTATTGTTTCACTACAGAAACTTCTGGTATTACTGTACAAGAAATTACAATGATATTATTCTGGATATCTTTGTATTATTTTCAAACTCAGTTTCTGCACCACTTCACAACTTTATCAGTGTATGTTTGTAGTTCCTTAGCTGCTGTAACATATGAACGTTTACTAGGGATAGCTACATCATCTGGAAACTATGAAATTGGCAGGTTGCCATATTTGGAAAATCAGAGCTAAATTCTAGATATAAAAATGGAGCGAGTACTCCACCTTGGGGGACTCCTACTTGTATTTTATAAGGTGAAGATAGAGCATCATTGCGTTTTACACAGAAAACTCTTTCAGACCGATAATATTTAGATACAAAGAATATGCTATCATTAACAGACGATTTTATTTGTACGAATGCCCTAGTGCCATACTTTATCGAATGCCTTATGTTTCCAAGAATGGGTCGAAAAAAAACAGATTTCTCTTCATTAATGTATATAAAAGAAATATTGCTAATAAGATTTGGTACTGTGACAGTGCCACGACCAAAAACAGTGAAATATCTTGGGTTAACTCTGAATGCAAAATTGACCTGGAATATTGTATATAATATATACATTCCTATCTTATTTCATCATTAACTTTGAAAATCCATCAATTCAAATTTCTGATATAGGACACGTCACATTACCATTGTACTTAGAAAGGCTGGTCTACTTCTCGCTAAAGAAACCCGTCTGGATTTGTAGTTTTCAGTCCTGAGTTCCGCATCGAAAACTCGAGACAATAGAATACGAACTACACAGAGTCGGGTCCTTTGCCCAGTATCAAGTACATATTGGTACCTTCACAATTTAACACTTTATAAAGATCCCCTTATGCCGACAATAGATGGCACTCTCCTGACCTGCTACACATGTCTCTTCACTTCCTTCAATGAATATGAAAATAAAAGACAATCACAGCTAGTTCAGCACATGCCATAGGAGCAAGCAAGAAGACATGACACAGACTTTCTAATATGCAATTTAATTTCATATTATGTAACTACGGAAGACGGTCGTTGGGTTGCGACCTCACCACATGTCTGTGGTTTATTGTGAATAATTGTATTGAAATGTATAAAATTGCTTTTAATAAATTAAAAACAAAATTACAAGAGTTTATGTTGCACAGATTAGGCGAATGAGCGTGAATGTATTTATCAGTTATTATTCTGTTAGTTGAGATTGATTTCCAGAATTTCCAGCACCTTTGTAGGACAAGTTTACAGCAACTCTACAGGCATCACGTCCTTGTCAAATTTTGATTATCTGTCGCAGACATGAAACCCTAGAAGAATGATTACTATTTTTAGAACACGTATATGATGGCTATAGTTTAATTGAACGTATTTCTTTCCGTCTCATGTTTTCTCAAAGAAGACTAACAATTTTAATTAACACAAGGAATTTAGTACACATTTATTAACTGAAATATTGATGAATGTCAACATACTTAATGTCATTTTTATATTGATAATTACACATAGAGTCACGGATAGACATGGATTTTTTAAGTGAAAGGAGATCGAGAATAAAAATGGCCGTGCCTGGGCTTTCTCTCCCATTATAATAAGCAGACAATTGTGTTCAAAAACGCATTAAACGAGAGTACTTATAATGTACAACTTTTATTTTTTAATTTTTTTTTCCTTGGAGACACCCATTATTGATGGGAAACATTAAAAATAACTATGGTCGATTTTCTCCTCGCTGCATGCAATCTTGGTTGTAAGTTATGTTTGCTGTGGTTTTGCGCACAGTTACTTGTAGCCTCAGTGCGGGGTAGGCAGGAGATCAATGAGCGGAAGACACACCTAAGTGAACCGGTACAACTCAAAATTTTGATTTTCCCGATGAATAGGAACCCCATGGGAGAGAAAACCGAGACACGGGTATTTTTGTTTATGGGGTATTTTCTCTATAAACATCGCAGTTCGATCTGCTACATCAATGTGACAATGGCCCCTTATTAAATGCCTTTCGAGGATCCATCATGAAGTGTAGAACTTTTCCTTAATCCAAACACATGCATAATTTGAGAATGATGATTCGATAGTTTTTTTTTTTCAAAAAGTGTTCAAACAATTATTAGGCACTCACATTAAAATACCATCGTGAGTTAATCATGACATAAAGAAAATACATTCTGAATGAATTCATCTACAAAGTGTTTCAGAAAAAGTATATTTTCGTTAAAATAAGCTAATTTAAGGCTGGTAGCTATCATCCAAATCTTTGCTTTTATACCTTTCAAGATGATGTACGAAGATAAACAGGACGAATGTGTAAAATGATAAGCCACGTGTGCCTCTTGAACTTTCAGGTCACTCACTCATTCTCTTCACCCTCTGCATCCCGTGGTTACTACTTTATTAAATTATGAGTGCAGGCCGTATCCTGCTTACGGCATATGAAAAATTTAGCGTCCATACACAATGCACATTTGGTCGCTCGGCGTCCTCGCATTATCTCTTGGCCATTTAGGTACATAATAAAGCCTGCCAACTCCATGGCTGCCCATTGATTCCACTGAAAATGCTCCGGATCCATAGACCGCTGGAATTCGGTGCTATTTACCAAAAGCTCGCATATAGTGCTCAAGTTCCACAGATGCAAAACAGCCTGGCATGCTGTAAAGTAGCTAGTCCTCTTGAAAAGGAAATTAGATTTTATCACAACATGTGCTGCAGAGAAAATCATTTGCACTTTTTGCCCACTGTCCCCTGCTATTTCTCACCCATCATCTTCTCAACAGGCAAGTTAATTCCAGCTGGATTTAATTGTTATGAAGGTGTTCCGCAGTTTCTATCTTTCTCGTATATCTCTATGCTTTTCCTCTATTCATTTTGCCATGTCTGACTTTGCAGTGGCATTGTCTGTTCAGTTTCCTTGCTATAAACGCTAGGTATGCGATGGCCACCCAGGGTTGCATTGTCATTAATCACAGAAAAGCTTAAAGCTAAACTGTGATTTATTTCAACAAGCACTACATTCGTGAATCATACAATATATCTATATGTTAATATTTCAATCAATTGAACAACGTTCCCATCTACATTCCACTTTCCTTACTGTATCCATATTGTAATTTTCAAAACATGATGACCCTAATCCGCTCTGCCAAAGGAGTTTTGGGTTTACGTTTTGCGGTTTATAAGTATACAAAGCAACCAGAAGACTGGCTGCATTGCCTCTTGCCCTGTTTATGAGGGCTTCTTTTGCTTGCTAGTGGTTATTACCTGATTGCAGGGGGAGCGGTCCTCCTTTGGACGCCATCGTGCTCTGAAAGGTTCTGTACACGAAACAGTACAGAACTTTAAAGATTTTCCAAGACTGTTTATATAGCTCATGTACCTTTGTAAAAACGCTATGTGCTATGCGAGGAATTGAAAGGTGAAGTGCAGAGACGATGTAATTTCAGTTCCTTGCATTAAGCTATTTACATAATACAGATTCCACGAATCAAATGCAGCTATTGCCAGCCGATGGATTAGGGGTTCATTGCGTTTATGTTTTCACCAGCAAAATCCACAGCTCTACTCGCGTGATTGCGTCAAATGCTGATATTTTTCTGCCTTCTACTGCTTTCACAATATTTCTCCCTTTCTCCTCTCTGTCTAATTTTCCCCATATCATTCTCTTTGCCCCTTCTTCTAGTTCTTCTCATTATCCATTCCTTTATCTTCCTCTTCCTTTTCCACTCAGTCACACTCTCCCCTTTCCTTGTCCTCAACCGTTTACTTCTCTGTATAACGTAAATGTGATGTTATGTTTTGAAAACAGTAATTAAACTGATTTTTCCAGGTTGTTAATAGCAATTAAAATATTGTAAAAGGTTTAACAGATCACAAACGTATCCTTCATGCTTGAAATGCAATCTATATGGCTTCTTCAGACAAGCTACACGAGTAAAAATAATGAGTGACTGAGTGACTGAGTGAGTGAGTGAGTGAGTGAGTGAGTGAGGGAGTGAGTGAGTGAGTGAGTGAGTGAGTGATTGAGTGAGTGAAGTTTAAGGGCCCGTCTACGAAGTCGTTTGGGCCCAAAAAAGTAACGAAAATGTTATAAATTCCTAAATATTTATTTGATGACTAGGAAAACTTTAGAAATTTTAGGCTTACACACTTTTATCTAACAATTAAGCAAATAAAAGTCAGCAATAACAAAGATGCTTCATTATTTTGCATTCCTTCTAGATCTTATTCGAACCCTATTTTGGGGAAAGTAATTAAATGCTATATTGTCTATTTTCTAGATAAGACAATGCCAATAATAATAATAATAATAATAATAATAATAATAATAATAATAATAATAATAATAATAATAATAATAATAATAATAATAATAATAATAATAATAATAATAATAATAATAATAATAATAATAATAATAATAATAATAATAATAATAATAATAATAATAATAATAATAATAATAATAATAATAATAATAATAATAATAATAATAACAGTAATAATAACAGTAATAATAACAGTAATAATAACAGTAATAATAACAGTAATAATAACAACAGTAATAATAACAACAGTAATAATAATAGTAATAATGGTGGTGGTGGTGGTGGTGGTGGTGGTGGTGGTGGTGGTGGTGGTGGTGGTGGTGGTGGTGGTGGTGGTGGTGGTGGTGGTGGTGGTGGTGGTGATGACCTCATCACATGGGCAGAGTACTAGCACCATTTTTTTCTCAAAATGTGGAAATCAGAGACACCAGGAATATGCGATATTATGCGGAGGGATTCATTTACATGGAAGCAGAGAAATGTTAAAATAAAGACTCCTTCATTTTCATGACGTGGATAGAGTTCATTAGTTTTCATTAATTTTTTCCCTTCCTCAGTGGGCGGCTGGAGGAGAACAGATGCGCCACACAATGCTCCACTTACCCCCCTTTACTTCGGGAAACAAAAGAATCACTTGTTTGGGGGTGGGGATTTTCTCCGTACGGGGAAAGATCGATGCCATTGCCTTAGGCAGTCCGCTATTGCTTCCACAGAAAGAGGGTTGCGGTGCAAATTGTCTTAATGGTGGAAACTTTATCGTACGTCGTGACCATAATGGAAAACACAAATCCGTATTTGCGCATCCCGCCCTAATGTTCTGTTATTGCATTTTAATTCGTTACAATACTGAAAGGGTGGTGGGCGTTTAGAATGGACCAACTGTATCCGCACAAAGTGTTTTATTCTCAATTTCATTAAAGCACACAATTATCATGTACCCCTTAAAGCTGTTTCGCAGTAACGCAAACGAGAATGACAACGGACAAAATGTGACGTGTTGTACTCACATGACTTTCTCTACCTACTTTCGTTTATTTTATATAGCTTACACAGAATATTATTACTAAAGCTCATTTTTATACCTTCTTAGCGTTAATCGAGGTAAACCTTCCCAGCAACACATGTTGTTTATGTTCAAGTAAACAGAGGAAACCGAATTAATAGTCAGATTATTAAAAGCAGAGTCGCTATATTCCAGCAAATAAATTTCATAGTTTTCCCCATAAAATTGAGAGAAGCAACTGAAAAGCGACCGCACTTTAAAAATGACGAAGGGTTGATTTTGAACCAATAAGAGCGGATATCTCGCGAATGTTGTTGCCAGAAAAAAAAAGTTATTTGAAAGAAATTGTGTATTTTAAAGATATGTATTTTCTGTGGAGTATGTCTGCATATATCTTTGATTCACCAGTTATACAAACTGCTTCCGAGTGAACAGAGCATCACAGGCTTTACCTAGGGAATTCAAGATGTACATTTTAATTTATTTGCATATACTTCTATAATATATACCTATATCGTTAGAGCTATTTTTGGGAAGATCTAAAATATCGAAAAATGTTTCATGTGATAGATAGTTTAGTTGAAAATGTTCGAGTCTCATCTTTTGAAGATACCAAACCTAAGTGGCAATTTTGCTATTTATCCAGCAATTCATTTTTGAGTTATGCTGTTCACACACACGCTCGCACACGCGCACACATTACACACATGCACACCCGCGTGCACTCTCTCTCTCTCACACACACACACACACACGCGCACACATTACACACATGCACACCCGCGTGCACTCTCTCTCTCTCACACACACACACACACACACACGCACGCACGCACGCACGCACGCACGCACGCACGCACGCACGCACGCACGCACGCACGCACAGCTTTGGTAAAAAGCCTTTTTAGTTTCTCTACCACGTGCATAATAGGTAGAGAAGCTGTTGTATTCCACCAAAAAAATCTTCACCGATATTTCAGTAGAAATACACGTTTTGAGTCCCTGAATCCAAAAAGCTAATTTTCGTAATTACATACGTTTGCGCGTGTGTCCGTTTGTCTGTGGACAGCACAATTCAAAAACGGAAAGTCGCCTAAGTGTACCAAACTTGCTATTTAAGGTCAGCATCTTATAAGCTTGCAACACGAAGTGAAAATCGAAGGTATCTTTCACTCCGAAAAGTTGTCGAATTGCACCCTGCCCTCGGCTGTCGTATCTCTTATGTCTGACCACCCTCTGGCCCCTTTCACTTCACCCCTCTCTCCCATAGAACTCCCCTGCAGGGCACATGTAAAACGGATCTTCCATAGGTCGAGGTACCAAAGTCCCCCCTCCGAATCTTGTCATACCTACACGTTAGAAAGGCGTCCTATGGCAGACGTAAAATTTAAAGGCGGCTGGCAGGAGGAGCAGCTCAACGTAACACCCAATGAGGGGCTTGCCACGCCTTGCGGTGTTGTATAGTTAAAGCACTGTGTGAATTCACATTGTAAAGCCGGTGGTATAAGTATCATTTGCACCCACAAAATTTACTGGCGTGACATGAAAGAGAGCAACCTGATGGTGAAGAAAATTTGAAGCTTTCAGGCTAAAAACCAACTTCGTACGTTAAGCGATTGCAGAGATATGAGCCTGCATTGAGCTCGTCTTTTGACAGGGGGTTCTGCGAAGAAAGGTTCAACTTCTCTGTCCAACTTCCTCGTGATTCTTATTTATTGTCAGTATCTTAGTCAAACAATGTTTATTCTTTCTTGAAAAAACTTTCCAAGCGTGAAGAACGTGAAAAAATAAACTTTTCGCGGCCACAGAAATTGCCAGCGAAGCTTCTGGATATGCAGTTTGCGTACAGTATAATGCACGTGTGCATCTCCCGGAAAAAGACATCTCATACAGAAGCGTGTTACATTCAGAGGACTTTAATAAAGAGTTTTTGCGGCAAAAAAGTTATTGCTTTTATGACAGAGGGAACTCCTACTGCAAACAAGCTTGCGCATGAAATGGAGAAAATTGCTGACAAAGGCTCTCTGTCATCTACGTACACTATATAGAAGTCTCTAGGTTTAAATATGGAAGATGGGCGAAATTTCTAGTGGAAAGAGGAAATGTTACAACACGTGTAAAATTTCTAAGAAAACTGCCTAATTTGCGCGGGTGGAAATGACTTCGATGATGAGGAGACAGGTGAAACTGGTTTGCAATAAGGAATTTTCTGCTCGCCTACGCATGCTTTTGCTACCCTTTTAAGGTATGGTTTTCGGATTACTTATTCAATTAGCATGCACACCAAGTTGATCTTTACTTGAGTACTACAGTAATACCCTATAAAGTGTTCTCATTTAGCCTTGTTACTGCCTTTAGTTTCAGCCGCCTTTAAATGTTGCGTCTGCCACAAACACAAACACGTTGATTTAAGCCATGTCTCGCTCTTTGCCCAAAAGCAATGCTCAGCCAATTTTTACTTTCTCTACTACGTATAGTAAATAGGGGAAATATCTTCCACCCAAAAATTCGATGTCGATGTCTCACCGGAAATATATGTTTGGAGGACCCCGAAATCCCGTTCGTATGTGTGTACATGTGTGTGTCTGTCTGTGGACAGAATAACTCAAAAACGAAAAGCCGGTTAAAAACCAAAGTTGGTATTTAAGTTTAACGTCTCTCTAGGGTGCGGGACGAAGATTGTGAAGAAAATTCCTCCACCTTAAACTATCCTTTACATGGAACATTTTTCGAAAATTTTTATTTTCTCAAAAATGGCTCTAACAATTTTATTAAAATGCCATATGTTTTTAGATATTTTTGTGGCAAATAAAATGTATACTTTGAATTTTCTGGCTATAGTCCAGTATTCCTGTTTACTCTCGATGACTTTTGCATAAGTAGTAAACGTAAGAGCTAGACCAAATCTTACTATAAAAAAAATGCAGATCTCATTAAAATACACAATTTATGTTCAGTTATGTTCAATTTATGTTCAATATATATATATATATATATATATATATATATATATTTGTGGAGTGAACCATTTCGGAAATATTCCTTGTTATTTGTGAGAGTTTTGCAATACTTATACTTTTTTCAAATGGAACGTCGTTATTCATTTTTTACCACTTGGCCGTGCAAACAACGGAATTTCAAAACCTACATATAGCGATCAGATTTAGAAGATTTGACTATCGCTCAAACCTACTGTATCTTCATATTGCCCTTGCACCTGCAAGAAAATTAGCAATAAGATAATTTCTACAATGCTTATCTCGATTATATGAAGAAGATAGAGGAATAAGGATCTGTAAGAATATTTTGTGCAAGAGTGAGTAGAGAAAGTTACGTGAGTGCAACACAACTTTTTCACGAAGTTATCAATGCAGAGAAATAGCTTGGAACGAAAGAGTAACATCTTCAATAAATAAATTCTTTTGGCCATTTACCTTGCATGATACAAAGCTCCAGGTGGCCTTACTTTTAGACTGAAGTCCACAGTTATCCCCCAAAACAAGATACACAATTCAATGAGTTCATGGTAATCATTCTTCAGGTGTTGTTTATAGCAGTTTTTGGAAGAAAGTAATTGCATTAGAGTCACTGACTTCCGTTGCTTCTTCAGACGAATGATTAAAATTTGCAAAAACAATAAACTGTTATCACTAAGCCGTGGGAGTGCTGGATCTCTACGCCCCTCCGAAGGAGTGTCGCCTTGTCGTGGCGGAGGGGCTCAGTACCCGATCTAGACGGCCTACTAAGTGTCATTTTGACCACTGGTAGGCAAGGGGTGAGGGGAAGCAAAGAACATTCCAAACGGGTAGATGAGGCTCGTTGGTCGACGACTCATCTAGGAGAAGAGGACTCCGAAATCAAACTCCCCCAGGGGCTCCTACTACGGTAGGTACGGGTTTGGCGTACCCGGGGCCCCAAGCCATACTCTCGATTGGGTTCCTCCAAGAGGTGAGAGAGCACATGACAAACGCCCAATCAACTTTGCTCCACTTTTGTGTTTGACCTCCCTCCTGATACCTCCCTGTACACAGTCTGATGGATAACCTACGCGCGGGTTGGAGGATGGGGTGACGCAAGGGGTGACTAGGTAATCGCGTAAGTCCCAGCCCCTGGTTATCATATAGGATCTGTGTGCGTATCCGCTGATAAAGGTCAGTCCCGGGGAGGGGCCATTGCATGAGCTGATGCACTCCTGAAGGCGATTGGGTCCCTCTGTCTATACATTGGGAGGTGAGACCCTAGGGTGAGCAAGGTCCAGGCCAGGACTCTCACCTAAGCCGGGGTGGCGCCCAGGATGTGAGCATGCCATCGGAGACATTTGCAATGGTGGAGGATTAATGCGCCATGAGTACGAAAACTCATAATAAAACAAAACCAATTAAAGTTTGTGTAAAGGAAGTAGCAGAGTCGAGTGGTCCTCGCTACTTAGTTATATCTCGAACTGAGGGAGATAAAATTTTATCGGTGAGCGCATTTACCATTCAATAGGGTTTGGATAACATTGCTGGTCCAGTAAAGTCATGCACTAGATCTCGCAATGGCACGCTCCTGGTTGAAGCACATTCAGCTACCCAGGCAGCTAAGATACTGAAAGCGAACATGCTAGCAAGTTATCCTGTACGTGTCGAGATGCACAGAACCTTGAACTCCTCGCGCGGTGTGATAAACACCCGTGCATTGGAAGGATTATCCAATGAGGAGATTCAAGAGAATCTGACGGAGCAAGGTGTCATACACGTTTACCGGGTTCAACGTAAAGAAGGTGGTGAGTTAAAGCCAACTAATACCCTGTTTCTGACCTTTGATCGGGTAGATCTCTCGCAAAGGATTAAGGCAGTGTATGAATCCATCGAAGTTAGGCCGTTCATCCCGAACCCACTCAGGTGTTTCAAGTGCCAGCGCTTTGGACATACCAGCGAGCTTTGTAAGATACTAGCTACATGCCCTCAATGTGGAGATGAATCCCACGATGGTGCATGTACTACAGCTCCTTCATGTGTGAACTGCAGAGGTGAACATCCATCTAGTTCCCGAGACTGCCCCCGCTTTGTAGAGGAAAGAGCGATCCAAGAGATACGGGTCAAAGAGAAGGTGCCCTTCTCAGAAGCCCGGAAAATCTTGCGTCTACGCCAACCTTCTGTTCCTAGATCTGGAACCTATAGCTCTGTTGCAGCTAAAGCGGTACCGAGCAGAGAGGATTCGCAACGCAGACCAGCGATTTCAATGGGGCAACAATTTCTGAAAAAACACTTGTTGCTCGTAGCTCTATACCAAAGCCCTCAACATCAGCGCGCACATCTGTATCAACGTGTACAAAATCTGTTGGTGAAAAAAATTCAACTGTTCGATCACCAACGAAAATGCCAAACTCGACACAGAAGACTAGCAAACCTGTTATTTACAATGCCTCGCCGATAAAGTTTAAGAAGATCTACACAAAGAACGATTTCCTCAAGGAAGATAAGGCTCATCCCAGTACATCAAAGGGATATAAGAGTCCAAGGAGATCTCCTCGAAGATCCTCTTCTGGGGAATCTTCAGGGGTGGACTCAGACCGGCGTCTTTCATCCTCGCCAGTCCCCATTAGCAACCGGTTCGAGACACTTGAACCCAAGTTTGCTATGGGAAAACGCACGTCCTCGGCAGAGGACATGGAACTAGAATCTGCCCTCACTGGAAGACCCCCATTGGAAAAGAGGCGCGAAAAAGCGTCTGACAAAACTATAAGCCCTAGAGAGAAGAAAAGGGCGAAATTAGTTCGACAACCGCCTACTCCAAAGTAAGAAGAGTTACCTTGGAATTACCTATCCCATATACAATGCAATATGACTATCCTACAATGGAACATACGTGGAATTCGAACTCAAAGACCAGAACTTGAGCTTTTGCTCAAAGAAAATGAACCTCTGGTCGCATGTTTGCAAGAGACTAAGCTACGTCCTCATGACGCTTTCCATCTAAGGCGATACACCCCAATACGGTGTGATGTTACACCAGAAGAGGGTGTACCGGCACATGGCGGCGCTATGATGCTTGTTAGAGATGACGTGTATATGCAAACTCTACCATTGCACTTTGATATACAATCAGTTGCTGTATGGATTAAACTGCCAAACATACATTTCACCATCTGTAATATTTATTTGCCTCCGTCCCATGACTTCTCGCACATTGATTTAGAAGATCTAGTTTCCCAGTTGCCAACACCGTTTCTGTTGGTGGGAGACTTCAATGCGCACCACCCACTTTGGGGTTCAAGTCGCGCTTGTGCGAGAGGTACACTCATTTCCGATTTCTTAGACAGTCACAACCTAGCTCTCCTCAATACTGGAGAGCCTACATTCATTTCTGACTCTCATAACAGCTTCTCACACCTTGACCTTGCAGTTTGTTCACCTCAGTTGGCAGTCTCCTTACAATGGAATGTCATCTCTGATTTACACTCTAGTGACCACTTCCCATGTCTTATTAGTCTCTTGGCGCAACATACATATTCCACACGTATGCCCAGATGGCGTTTGGACCATGCCAACTGGAACCTTTACACCCAGTTGGCTGCCTTTACCTACAACGAGCACGACTCAGTGAATAATTTGGCGCAGCATCTCACGGAGACGATTCTCTCTGCTGCTGAACAATCGATTCCGCGGTCGACTACACACCCCCGTCGATTTCCCGTCCCCTGGTGGACGGAAGAATGTCGGAATGCCATTCGTGCTCGAAGGCGTGCACTTAGGGTTTTCCAACGTCACCCTACTTTGGAAAACCTAATCGAGTACAAGAAAATGCCCGCCAGGTCCAGACAAGTCATTAACGATAGCAAAAAGTCATCATGGAGCAAATTTGTAGCTTCATTTAACCGACACACACCTTCCTCGGTTGTGTGGGATAGATTAAGGCGTGTTGCAGCTAAAACGGCCCAAATACCAATAGCGGGACTAAAAACAGCCACAGGAGCTGTTGTTGATTCATTTGAAGTGGCCAATACGTTTGGCAGTGCTTTCGCACAAGTGCCTAGCTCGGAAAACTACTCCCCTGAGTTCCTTCCATTTAAAACTCAGGTGGAATCTCAAGGCTTCATGTTTCGTTCTAGAAACGTAGAAGATTACAATCGCCTTTTCACCATGGCGGAGCTGGAGCATTCCCTGATATCTTCGCGATGTTCAGCACCAGGACCGGACGGTATTCATGTACAAATGTTACAACAGCTCTCTCCTGAAGGTAAGGCATTCCTGCTCGAGGTCTATAATCGTGTTTGGGTTGACAGTATACTCCCAGAAAATTGGCGGGAGGCCACCGTTATTCCCATCTTGAAGGCTGGGAAGGACCGTCATCTTCCCTCCAGCTATCGTCCTATTTCCCTCAGCAGTTGCGTTTGCAAGGTGATGGAACGCATGATCAATGGACGATTGGTATGGTGGTTAGAAAGTCGTAACCTACTGACTAACATCCAGTGTGGTTTTCGACGACGCCGTTCAACTGTTGACCATCTTGTGTCAATATCGACACAGATAATGGACAGCTTTATGAAGAACTGTCAAACCGTTGGCATATTTTTCGATCTTGAGAAGGCTTATGATACGTGCTGGCGAGCAGGGATTTTACGTTCCCTGTATGCCTGGAACATACGTGGACGCCTACCACTTTTCATTCAGGAGTTTATGAAGGACCGCTTTTTCCGAGTAAGGGTCGGCTCGGTATTTTCTAATTCTTTTGTTCAGGAGGAGGGAGTACCTCAGGGTTCGGTGCTAAGTGTCACGCTCTTTGCTATAGCAATTAACTCCATCTGGAAATGTGTTCCAGCTGGAGTTTCGTCATGCCTATTCGTAGACGACTTCGCTGTCTATTGCACTTCTCAGCGCACGGCGTTCTTACAACGGCGCCTGCAGCAATGTTTGGACAATCTTAGAGAATGGAGCATGAAAAACGGCTTCCGTTTCTCAACTGAGAAGTCAATCTGCGTTAATTTCTGGCGCCGTAGGAGACGATTACCACCTTCACTCCGTTTTGGTCCAGATTCACTTCCCTTCGCAGAAGAGACGCGCTTCCTGGGTTTGATCTTGGACAGGAAGCTTAGTTGGTCGTCGCATATTGCACAGCTAAGAGTGAGATGTGACCGTTCCCTAAATATTATGCGAGTACTGAATGGCAAATCGTGGGGAGCGGATCGGACAATTTTGTTGCGAATATATCGCGCATTGGTCCGATCCAAGCTAGACTATGGGTGTATTGTTTATTCGTCAGCACGACCATCTGTGCTGAGAAGATTAGACGTGGTCCATAATAGGGGCATCCGCATTGCAACAGGAGCTTTTCCAAAAACCCCAGTGGTGAGCCTTTACGCCGAGTCCGCTGAACCTCCTCTGCAATATCGGCGTGAGATTCTCTTGGCAAATTATGGTTGTGCGCTTAGATGTATGCCTAAGCACCCAACGTTCGCTTCTTTTTTCACCACCACGCTAAGAGAACGATATAGAAATAGCACCCTTAGTCCTAAGCCTGCGGGGTTCCGTTTCCAAGAGCTCCTAGTGAAGCTTGGCGTGGAACTGCCTGTGATGTTCGCCAAGGGCGAGAGACTTTACCCCCCATGGCTATCTGGTACGCCCCATGTAGATCTTGGGATGACCATACACCAGAAGTCCACGATGCCTATTTCAAGTATCCGCACGTGTTTCTTAGAATTTTTGTCAGGCTACACTGACCGTCGATATATTTACACCGATGGGTCAAAGGGCTCCAACGGTGTTGGATGTGCTTATGTTTATGGAACCGAACCATATACATTCGGTTTTCCAAATAGCACCTCCATTTTTACTGCAGAGCTTTATGCAATTTATCGAGCCGTTTTGTATGTTCGCCGTCGTAAATTAGGTGACTGCCTGATTTTGAGCGATTCCCTTAGTGCACTGCAGAGCCTTTGTCAGTTGTACAACCCCCACCCTATTGTACAACGTATCCAGGATGCCCTCCATGTTTTACACGCTTCTGGCGTTGACGTGGTGTGTGCATGGATTCCCGGACACGTAGGTTTGCCGGGGAATGAAATGGCAGATTTAGCAGCAAAGACGGCTGCTACAGAACCTAGTATTACCATCTCACGTGTTACTTCGGAAGACTTCAGGCTTGAAGTGCAGAGAGCGGTGCTGTCGTCCTGGCACGACGAGTGGTCAGCTCTCCGCGGTAATAAGCTTAGAGAAGTGAAAGAACTTCCGATAAACTGGGTAACTTCCTGCCGCACATCTCGTCGCGAGGAGGTTAGTTTGGCTCGATTAAGAATAGGGCACTGCAATTTTTCGCATGGTTACCTATTTAAAAGGGACCCTGCGCCTCTATGTCCGCTGTGTGACAACCTTTTGTCGGTTCGCCACGTGCTGCTAGAGTGTTGCTCTCTAGCGCACCTTCGGGATTCTCTGCAGCTGCCTGCCAGACTTGCAGAGGTCCTAGCGGACGACAAAACAGCGGTTGATAGACTTTTTAATTTTTTAGCGGAGTGCAATATCAATTTGAGGATTTAAAATTTTTAATTATCTGTTTCTGATTTTGGACATATTTATCACCTTGTTTCATATCTAGCTATTGCCACTGCTTTTTACCTTTGTACTTTTCTTGTTGCTAGTATTTTTATTTTTTGAGTGAAATTTATATCTGGCTATTGCCATGAATCTTTTAAGGGCGCTGATGACCTAGAAGTTGAGCGCCCTTAAACCAAATCAAAATCAAAATGGATCTTTACGGCAAGTTATGTGTTCCTGAACTGTTCCGTGACGATCGGAAAGGACCTCGCTAGGCAGCAGCTCAGGGCGTGTGGGTCAGAGGTACAGTCTTGGGTATATGAATTGCCTTGCATACCATAATCCTACATTTCGTACGTACTCGTACCTAATTGTTGGATGTCGACGAAATCTTTTAAGCTCTTCCCTTTTCGTTCCTTGCTAAAGGTGGTTCCATAAGTGATTCAGTGAGCCTACACTCCTTCCTCCCTTCTTGTTTTTGGAGACAAACTTTAGTAGCTACAAAAAAAAAAAGTTAAATAAAGCTTAGGAAAAGTATTTGCTTTATTTAACAAGCTTCCGAAAAATAAGTTGCACCGTGAAATATACAATTTTTTAATCACAATAAGAAGGAATTACAATTCACAGCTGTATATTTACGCAGATTATCAAAGATGAAAATTTGCGTTTAACAGAATATGTTTGTACTCCGAAAAACTTTCGACGTCTTAGGAGGTTAATGGAGCGTACGTGAAGAGATTTACATTGTGATTTAAACTATTGCCCTGTGTTTTCGCTAAACTGTTCAGTACTGCATAGCAATTATCTTATCAGGACAGGGTCCTTGGGGTACCTTGTTAATTGTTTTCGATTTTTTCGCAATTAATTTAGTACTCCCGGACGTTTGTAGACCAGTCGTTTTAAGTTTAGTTAATTCATGTCACATAAATGTTTACTGAATTGTGGCAGACTATTTGAACTCAATTAGTTCTTGTTCGAATTCTGTTAAATACTTTCCTTGTGTGCTTTACTATTACGTGTTTTAAAGTAATAAGTTTTAGTACGTAATAATCTGAAATTACACACGGCATATACTACTTCTTCTCGAAGAAATATTTCGAACTCCAAATTGTTCAACTAAATCATTTAGTATTGCACTTCGTGAGAGAGCTGTTTTAGGCATTTCACGATGAATCGCTTGATACATGCAGCTCTTCAGTACCCAGCTAAACACACTCGGAATAGTGGGGTTGCGATGCACGGAACTGTACGACGAGAGACGTGCGTCATACTCTATGCCGTCCGCATAATGAAGTCGAGTAGAATCGCCGTGCTACGGCCCGCACTCCCGCGATCTAGTTATCACCTTTCGTCTTGCTTATCTCCTCTTTATGACTCTATCCCTCACCCTTTCCTCATTTGCAACCATCTTCCAGTCAACACCTCCAAGATAAACTCCATGGCCAGACCCTCGTTGATATAATAGAAAGAGTTTATCCTGTCCCATTTTAATCGTGTTCAAGGCATCAGAATGGGCAACATCCAACTAATTATTTATAGTTGGAGGAAACTTAGGCTCAGGCTCTTTGTGAGTGTTCGTCTTCTTATGAGCACTTTGTACTCAGATTGCGCCACTCTAAATACAAGTGGGAATCCTAGCCTTAAAAACTAAATATTTTACATTCACGCGAAACTAAATTGGCACTTTCGCTGACAGTCAATTTCACTTTGCATGCGTCATAAAGCAAAACCTATTGATTATATGGTAATTTATGTCAAACGGTCTGGTGCGTAACTTCACATGCTAAGTAAATAACCGCGTCAGTACTTCTTCATCTACCGACATTATGTAAATCAACATAAATAACACTACCTAATGCAAACCGAGGCTCAACTAAAGGCGGACAGTATGGCAGCAGCAGCAATCCGTGGTTCAAATCCCGGCTATGGTATTGAATTTGTCAGTCCTGATTTCACCTCTAAAATATTGCCCACACACGGCTTGTGTGTTTAAAACACCAGCAGTACGCTTGTTGGCGTAAATAAATAATAAAAACATACATATTCACGCACTCACACGAATACCTTTTCTCTAACGCTTTCTTTTTGGATTCACAAGGTCTCAAAACATTTATTTCCTGTGAAAGTATAGGGTGCAGTCCTCTAGAATTGTAAGTACCTACGTAGTAGAGAAAGTCAAAATGGCATCGAGAGTTGTCGCCTGAGGAACTCCGTTTGTCAATTGTGATTTAATTATCGATGAGAGCTACGGAGTATGATAAACAATGGTAGTAACGGAAAAACGAACCTCGTTTATCCGTATTAGGTGAGACCAGAGATAAGCCGGGTAATCCGGAAGCAAACAAATGAATATGAACTACTAATGTATACAAACATTTTTGGGGACTAACAAGAATGAATACGTAACTCTTTGGCAGTTACGCTCAACACTACGCTCTATTTTATTTTCTGAAATACCGTGAGAGCGTCTTTTATTTCAAGTACGTGCTGTGTTTGAAAAATAGAAAAGTAAACCAAACAGGTAATCAATCCAGATTAATGAGGGCTGGATAAACGAGGTTCTTGTGTGTTTATACAATTTAGAGCAAAAACGAAATCATTCCTTGGTTTTAAATTGAGACGTGCAGTAGTGCACCAAGCTACTAAGGTAGTGCTCGTCTGTTTCTGGCTTAGCGATCAAACCGACGAGGGAATATGAATTACAGACCACTCCTGTCGACTAACTAAATGATGGATCCACTAGCTGCACATATGAATCACAGAGGCAGCAGCTTCACCATGCATAATACTGGCACAAGAATAAAGGTTCATACTGGATTATACCAGATGATTAAAAATAAATGTCTGATATTGCAACAGAAGTTGGGATTGGTCAAAATTAGAATAAATAATCCTATAAATATGTCCAAAAACAAGTGTTGAGATATGAGCCGTTTTACTTGTGTTGAGTATTTACACCAGACAATGCACTACATCCAACAAGCGCATTCTAGTGAACGCTTTACTGTCACAAACGGTTTACGGACAATTGTTGGGTAAACATTCATAAATACCAAACATGAGTTCTGACGATTCCTCCAATTCTGTCCTCTGGTAACTTCTGCATGTTATATCGATACTACTACAGGAGATCCTCCATGTGGTTACCATGCATTCTTACATATGCTTTAACTCTTCTTCTCGAAGTATCCCAAACTCTTTCGAACCCATCCAGCTGCTCTCGGATTTGGGCACATGCATTGGTCACACGCTCTTGTAACGTATGTATGTATATTGTAGATGTGTTTGGCATACACCAATGACCTTAAATGCCCCCACAGTCAAAACTTCTAGTGATTGAGCTCCGGCAAATTGGGAAGCCATACTATCGGATTTTTATGACCAATTCCTCCGCTGGATGAACTCCATTGTCTGGTGTAAATGCTCAACACGAGTAAAATGGCTCAAGAGGTATTGGTTTTGAACCTATTTTTATAGGAACATTTATTCTAGGTTTTCCCAATAACAACTCCTGTTGCAATATCAAACACTTTTTTTAAACATCCTGTACACTGTGTGGAAGGTTCACTTCTGTATTTCTTAATTCATTTCTGAAATAAAAAAGATTTGGGTCTACTTACACCTTATGTAGGAGCTGAAAGTGTTAAGTGTTAGAAAAGATGACTGTATTCTCTTGGGGACAGGCAGATGTATAAGCTTGCTTATACAGGATTACATTCAAGAAATATACCTCTGCAACGAAGATTTCCTGTTAAAGAAGTGCAGGACATTGTAGTACAAATATTGCAAGCTCTGCAAGGTGCCTGAAAAGATACTTTCCGCCTGGAGTGTTGTGCAATATTGAACGAAGGTAGTAAGGGATATTATGTTACATGTTTTTTTTTTTTTTTTTTCTGGGATTTATTTCTTTACGAGAAGTGAAGGAATTTCTATGAAGGAGCAACGGTATATTGCGTCCAAAGTGTAAGTGTTGGATTTGTACTTAAAATATCGGATAATAACTCCATGTAGATAGTTTCAAAAAGTTATAAATATATACCAAGTGGCCCGTCTCATCCGCCTTTTGCATAAGTCAATATCCCTCCATGTATTAAAAAGGTTGCAGAGCGCAACGGTGCAATTCCTATTAAGCGGGCACCAGTGGCCTGAGAAGATGAGCGGTGAGGGAAAGTTCCCAGGTTTGAATTATCGTCTGTAGCCCGTAATAATGGTCAAGGACAAGAGCAGATGATAATAATAATAATAATAATAATAATAATAATAATAATAATAATAATAATAATAATAATAATAATAATAATAATAATAATAATAATAATAATAATAATAATAATAATAATAATAATAATAATAATAATAATAATAATAATAACTATGAATATAATAGCATAATAATAAACCATAACAATAACAAAAATATTAAAATAATAATAATAATAATAATTATAATAATAATAATAATAATAATAATAATAATAATAATAATAATAATAATAATAATAATAATAATAATAATAATAATAATAATAATAATAATAATAATAATAACAATAATAACAATAATAACAATAATAATAACAATAGTAATAACTACCAATTAATAATAATAATAATAATAATAATAATAATAATAATAATAATAATAATAATAATAATAATAATAATAATAATAATAACAATAGTAATAATAATAGTAATAATAATGTGAATAACAATGTAACAATAGCTAAAAATAATAAAATACAACAATAACAATAATAAGAAACGAACAAATGTCGATGAAACATTACGTGCCCTGATGCTTGCACTTTACAATCTGTAATCGGTAATGTTAGCCAGTAGCAGCATACACAGGAGTGAGTTTATTCCTTGGAAAATAAAGTCCCTGTAAGGAAAATGGAAAATATTCTAAGACTGTTTTTGTCTATTATCACGAGCTACATACGCTAGTTCAAGCCTGGGAACTGTCTCTCAGCGCTCGTCTTTTCTTACGAGCATAACAAAGTTCGCTCTCGCCAGTGGCGCCCGCTTCATAGGAATTGCAGCGTTGCGTTCTGCAACTGTTTTAACGCACGAAGCTACTTATGCCAAAGATGGAGGGGATAGGCCACTTGGCATAATGGGAAGATTTACCAGAAAAAGTAAAAGGTATCAGTACATGCAAGTGTAGAAACGGAAGAGTAAACAAAGGCTGGGTCAAACATCGCGGGATTAGCAGGTACCCACCTGGATTAGGCACACTTCACACTCACTTTCTAATTCAATGACGGGCAAGCTATGTAGCGTGAATGCAATTGCTCCGATACATTTGGGAAGTGCATACACAAGCAGAAAAAAAATAGTAACTGCAATGCTTTCCAATACGTTCATTTCCATCGAATATTTTCCCAGTGTTAGGATAATTTACTTTTGAGTTGGATGAAATAATGAAATGAAATTTTCTTTTTTGAAGAAAGGCGCGTGACAGTCAATGTATGGTCAGTCATTTAAATGGAGCAAGGAGAAAAATTGTGCTATCTTTCACAAAAGTAAATATCCAACTTTAGTGAGACCTGCACGAAGGTTCACCTAATTCTCAGGCAGACTTGCATAGATGGTATGGGAATTAAATTAGTCATCTGCTTCTCATGCTGTTCAGAGGACATGGCAGAGGACTCACCTCGCAGTTTTGAAAATCAATATTTCAGCAATCCTTCTACATTAGCGGGCAAACATTTCACATTCAACTTCAGTGCACATGCAGAAAATGTGTTCTTATTGTGTCTCTATTAAGTTGTGGACTAGAACTAAAAATGATTCCAGTGTTGGTGCTAGGCTTACAGATGTAAGCTTAATCAGTGAGGCGAAGTTCGTGTGTTCGCTATAGTGGAACTGCCTAAGGTGTGTTCGTTCAATCAACAGTGCTGGGCTAATATTAGTTCGAATCCCCTTAAGTTTATTTTGTTTTACGTATTTCCCTTTTTCCTTTATCTTTCTTATCGGGCACATCATTATTCATATAATTAGTGCGAAATATAAAATATTATATATTTTTGATAAAGCTTCTCCTTAAAGTATTTTATTCCGCATAGCGTTGTAACTTTTCCCGCCGTCTTACGAATGCTACAGTACGATTGCAGTTTTACAACTGAATGCTTTATAAGATATAAATTGCAATTGCTGAAAGTAAAGCAGGCATTACACCTACTCAATTGTCAATCATTCATCCCAAAATTAATGTTTCACTTTAAATATTCGCATTCAAAGAATCTCTATTGATTATTAGAGATTACCATATTAAAATATATTGGCGTTTAATTGTGTAAAATACGATTTTAATGATTATAAAATGCATTGTTCCAAGATCTGGATGCCAGTGAATAAAGTAATTAATGATACATTAAACAGAACAGAATGCAGTTGTAGACTACTTCAGCTTGAAGCAACCTTTGCACCCAGCAAGCTTGTTGTATCGTTTATTTCCAAGCACTACACAATGTTGCCATGTCCTCGTCAACTCAATTTCTAGCAGTGTGCCTATATCTGATTCTCTATTCCTGAAAAAGCTGTATGGAATTAAAAGTGTTTGTTAATTTTGTGTTTCAGAAAACCAACGTGCGAAAGGCGAGGGTCGATCCCCCGGCAGTTGGCAGGTCTGATTTCCACACTGAGCGGCTCAACGCTCTCGGCTATTCTTCACTTGGGCATTCATCCTGTATCATATATTAGATAATTAATAATGTCAATACATCCAAATTATCCCAATCATTTGGTAACTTACAGACCATGACCTATTGTACTTGTTGTCACTAACTTGGTAGCTAATTTCACTGTAAGGCGGAAAGGTCGTAGCACCTTTGGAAATGGTTTTAAATTTGCTATTTTTTCTAGACATTTAGAGGAATAAGAAAAGAGACTACTTCTATAACAAGCACGAGTATCGCAGAGTTTGTTTTCATTAACGACGGACAAATAAAGATAAAACTATATAATAGTAATTGCATGTTTCTGTTGGTAGAAGTATGGTTAATTGAAAATAATGTCCAACAGATTCAAGCTCCTGCATGAGAAGGGTTAAGTAGTGCATGCGTGAAGGTTTACAGGCAGCAGTGATGTTATATGCGTAACATAATAGGTATTATAGTTCAATAATATTAACTTAGTAGTCAAACTCTCTACCTTGCGTAGCAGCAGATGTGTGCTTTGTAAACTGGAGTCTTGTTTGCAAGGAATCGCTAACTTTGTCTTCCTTTCAGGGTTTCAGTCATGCATCAATTTATTTAATTGGAACACTCATAATGAGACATTCATCTTTAGAAATGAGTTGTTACTTCCTATAAGCTATCATCAAATCAGAAAATCATTAGTATCATTATATCTAATTGAAGAGTTAAGGAAAACATATCAAGAGTATATACTAGTTTCTAACCCGTGTTTTGTAAATTAAAGTGGTAAATTATGATTATTACACCAATAAGATAATGTAGCAACATTTCTGTAACTTTTAATATTCAGCCTGGCCTACACTTTAAGGTTCATGTGAAAAAATACAGTACCTCAGTTAAGACAATGTCTTCTAACATAAACGAAATTTGATGAAAATAATCCTTCGGGGCGTGATTATTTAAAAACCTTAACTGAAAATATTAAAAACTTAAGCATTTCTCTGTGTAAATTAAATCAAAGCGATTATAGGTGCTCCTTGTTTAGAGGACATTTGTGCTGTGATAATCACTTTGTTTGCACACAACACCAAAAACAAAATCAAGACACTCACATTAAAGGAACCTTCAAGTGCCAGAAATATTAAATAAAATAAATGTTTCAAAAATGACGCTTTTTAAAAGCGTTCTTAAAGACGTTTCTACTCTAAAAGATAGGTGTATATTCTAAGTAGGTAATAAATATAAATTAGTTATTGATATTAGTGATTTCATTATCATTTGTCTGTCATTAATAAAAATAAACTAAACGAACTTAAACTCCACACTGAACCACTGTGATACTCGTGCTTGTTACAGAAATATTCTCTTTTCTTATTTATCTAAATAAATAACAAACAGTGACTGCTAAATTCTATAAGAACATTTAGCTATTGCGTTTCGTTTAACTGTATGCTTTGTTAACAGCTTTTTGTTAACTATTCAAAGCCCTTATACGGAAAACGCATGTCAAATTGCTTTACAACGAAGTAAAGATTCTCAAAACCGTATCAAAAGAATATTGCTAACCGTAGTGTTGTTGTATATAGTGACGTTAAAAACAGGGTACGTCATTGCGAAGAGGCGCTTATACCAGATGGGACGTTACTTAGCGTCTTCGCCAGATGTCATGTTCTAATTGACGCAGAAGAATACCTACCATGACCGGTAGCTCACGGTGGCTGGAAATGTGATGAAGGATGAACCCTTGTAGTCGACTTGTAATTCTGGTTTAGAAATGGTTTAATTTACTACAATTATTGATTTACATTATAATGATAGATCAACTAGTGTTAAGACAGCTGTTTACGTCACTTTAGTGGATATTTCTGTCGGCTCAAGCTCCATCCTGGAAGAACCCTTCAAGGATCAAAATGTCGTTCGCCCTAGCACCTGGAATTGACCCCCCTCTTGGTCAAAATTCCGGGTTTAAATACACAATACTCGCTGTCGAAACAGCTTAGTAAAGCATTTGTCAGCACGCAGGTGTGGGACGTCATCTTACAGGAAGTGACTTTCACGTATGCGAAAAGCAAATAGCAAGTCTGGACTTGAATCGACTGTCCCGAATATCTAACTTCTATAAACTTATACCTAGAGTTATTTTAAAAAAGGCCCTTGTGTGTGTGTGTGTGTGTGTGTGTGTGTGTGTGTGTGTGTGTGTGTGTGTGTGTGTGTGTGTGTGTGTGTGTGTGTGTGTGTGTGTGTGTGTGTGTGTGTGTGTGTGTGTGTGTGTGTGTGTGTGTGTGTGTGTGTGTGTGTGTGTGTGTGTGTGTGTGTGTGTGTGTGTGTGTGTGTGTGTGTGTGTGTGTGTGTGTGTGTGTGTGTGTGTGTGTGTGTGTGTGTGTGTGTGTGTGTGTGTGTGTGTGTGTGTGTGTGTGTGTGTGTGTGTGTGTGTGTGTGTGTGTGTGTGTGTGTGTGTGTGTGTGTGTGTGTGTGTGTGTGTGTGTGTGTGTGTGTGTGTGTGTGTGTGTGTGTGTGTGTGTGTGTGTGTGTGTGTGTGTGTGTGTGTGTGTGTGTGTGTGTGTGTGTGTGTGTGTGTGTGTGTGTGTGTGTGTGTGTGTGTGTGTGTGTGTGTGTGTGTGTGTGTGTGTGTGTGTGTGTGTGTGTGTGTGTGTGTGTGTGTGTGTGTGTGTGTGTGTGTGTGTGTGTGTGTGTGTGTGTGTGTGTGTGTGTGTGCGTGTGCGTCAGTCTGTAGACAATATACTCAAAAACCAAAAGTTGATTAAAAATCAAATTTAGTATTTAAGTTTAATGTCTGTCAAGGGTGCGACACGAAGATTTTGAAGAAAATTCCTCCACCCTAAACTACCCTTTTCATGGAACATTTTTCGAACATTTTCGTTTCCATGAAAATGGCTCTACCGATTTTAATTAACATTGCCACATGTTTGAAATATTTTTATGGCAAATAAAATGTATGCCTTGAATTTTCTGGGTATAGTTCATGTAGTTCTATTGACTCTGGATGACGTTTGCATAGCTGGTAAAACGTAAGAGATAGACCAAATCTTACGATATAAAAATGTAGATCTTGCTACAACACACAATTTGCGTCCGAATACTTTTTCTGTATATTGACCCATTTCGGAGGCATTCCTCGTTATTTGTGTGAGTTTTGGAGAACTTATACTTCTGTCAAATGTAACATCGTTGTTCCTTTTTTTTTTTTATGTTAACCGTTCAAAGAGAACGGAATTTCAAAGCTTTCCAAGATTTGACTATCGTTTAAAGTCTACTGCATTCCCATGTTCTCCTTGTATCTACAAGAAGATAAAAAATTAGGCAGCCTATTTTGATTAAGGGGTGGTTCTAGGCTCTATGCTTACAATGTTAATTTTAAGAATCTTAACTCCACTTTTCAGAGAAACTATTTGCTTTAAAAGTGTGAAGTTTCGTACACATATAAGTCAATGCTTACTACTTATACTGACTTTTTAATATTACATGCATGTGATGTTCATAGTTTTTAAAAATTATAATATATGATTATCACCCATATTTAATAAGAAAATTTCTAAGCAGCCATAATTTTAATGATAGGATTATAAGAAAAGGTCACCACAAATAACCGAGAAATGAGTGGTAAAAGTGTGTTCACTCTAGAGTAAGTAGTTGCTGAGAAAATGGGAAAAATGTATGCAGAAAAATAAGTCTGAGGAAAACGCAATGAAAACTAAACGTAGGCTGTGAGCTCTATAATTGCAATATTAAAGGACCCTGGGACTGAAATTTGAATTTTCAATATTTTTATAGGTATGAAATCAATACTTTGGAGGGCCCTAATGACCTATTGTCGACGGGCCCCTAAACACAACTCACTCACTCACTCACTCACTCAATACTGTGCATACTTAAGAGTGTTTATGTTATAAACTACCACACAAAGTTCCAGCACAATATGTTTTATAATTATGAAGGAATTAATTATTCAATTTATTCACAATGCGAAAATACCTTAATATTAAAAATTCTCCATGAGGAACAAAGATTAAAATAACCAACAGTTGTAATAGTTTATAAACTCTAATTGCCCAACAAACACCATCAATCTCGGGCAGGAAGAAAAAATAATCGCTTTTAAAAGTAATTAATTTCTCTGCTTTGAGGGACATTGAAAATATCTCTTTAAAACCTTTTTGTGTATTTAACTTTTTAAACCCACAAAAATTTTCAGACTTTGAAATAAAAAACTGAATTTGAAGTCACATAAATGGACCACATCATGGAAAAATTCTAGGAGCATAGCACGAAATTTCAATGCTCATGGAGCAGATAGTGTATTAAAATGTAAAGTTGAGAAAAACCAATGTTTTTGTACACACAGCATCAGATGACCTTTTTGTTACACCTTCCCTCTTTTGTCTAGTAGTCTCTCTGCTCAGATTCATAGCTTAGCCACTTCTTTCCTCCGAATTTGGTTATTTTTTTAGCCTTTTTTGGCCTATATTTTGTTGAAATACTACCAAAAATTTGAGCAGAAAAGGGACGTTTACATGTAACGCCCATGACATTTACAGCCTCGCTAGATCTTAAAAATGGCGGAATCTAACAGATTTTACTGCTTACAGATGACTCGAGGTGTAGGGAATATTTATACGCATAAATCTAAATTCGCCAATTTGGCATTTTTTCGAAGACTTTTCTGTCCCAGGGTGCTTAAGTTTCACTTCAATTTTCAGAGAAGCTGTTTTCTCTAGAAGTTTAAAATTTCGTACACATATAAATCAATGCTTTTGAAATGTACCTACTGACTTTTTATGTCATATAGATATTATTTCCATATTAACAAAAATTGTAACGGATATATTTTTTCACCCATATCCATCATTGGGCATTCAAATTCATTTAAAACATACTTATGGCACGTTTTTATGGGTTAAAATACTATATTATAATAAAATAAGGGTTAATCTTGCAAATTAGCAAAAAACACAAAGTTAATACCTTTGACCAAAACCAGCTTGTAGTAAATAAAATAATAAGCGTTTGTAATTTTTTTTTTTTTTTTTTTTTTTTTTTTTTTTTTTTTTTTTTGCAGAAGAGTAAGCAGTGGAAGTCATTCGAATGAACTTTAGTAAACATATGGCTTAATAAATTTAGAAACAGATCGTATTAAAACTTCCGAGCTAGTTGTCTAAACGGAGATATTGAAGTTTGCTCCCTAAAGCCATTACAGGTTTCTAGTTTCTCTTTTCTAGATGACCAAACATTGACTTCAAATACCACGGTATGTTAAACTGAAGTAAGTAATGATTGCTGATTTCAAACAAAACCACGTTATGAAATGTCTATTTTTAGGTACAGAGCATTGAACTAATTAATTCGCATTCGACCATTTGTCGGTTTCCACTACCTTTGAACTTCAAAGTAAAATTTACATTGGTATTCGTGGATGGTATGTTAGACAAGTGAATAAAATCAATTTTCCAATGACGGGAAAAGTAATGTTCTCCCATTGAAGCACTTTCCCACAAAACCCTCGAGGCCTTTTCATCTGCCTGCCACGCTTTTCAACAGATCCCGGTAAGGCCAGTCTTTATACAGAGAGAAAAAAAAAGGTGCATCCATCTCTCTAAATCCGATGCTTCCAACAAATGTCAGAGGGAAAATTCTGTGACAAGGCGTGCAACAGTTGGTTGCACTGTTCGTGTTGGAGGATCATCGAGAACAACAGCTTTCACCTTGGCGTTGTTGAGTAGCCCTTGGAGGCCACTTGAAACCTTTATGCCCTCTTCACGCGATGCCTTTCAGATTCTACATACGTGCAACTTTGCATAACTAGATACAATCTTTTTATCTGTGCCACATTTTCTGTCGTCACTGAGTGAGGTTCTTTCTATTTTATTGTAGAGGTCCCATCTGCACACTTTCTACAGAGCGCAGATTCAAATCCCACGAGTTTTTACCACTTATAGCTTTTATTACATTGCAGTATGGCATAAAAGGCAAGAAAGCTTCCTATGAGAAGCAATAAGGTGTTGCCACGTCATACGAAAAATTCTCGAATCCCATAGTTTTATGTGGTTTATCTGAAAATGCTTCATTTGTTAAAAGATTTGAGGTCATTTGCCTAGGTAGATAGCTGCAATCAGGAAACTGCCGGAGGTGGTATATAGGTCAACCCACTCCTAATATTTGCGCCTTATCACGATTTTTACCTCAGAATTCGAAACAGCAGACTACTCCCATGGAAACTTCCGGATTGGGTCAGGAAAGATTACGGCAGACATGCACTTTGACGTGAGAATACACCTTCCCCTAATTAACTATCACCGTGGATAGTCTAATGCATCCATTTATTTAACATAAATATTATCATAAAACGTAAGCACATAATGAGATTTATTTTATTGTGGGATTAACCAGCCTGAGACTGTCACCAATTAAATGTTCAACATATTCACAGACAGTAATAAATGTCTCTTGTGATAATTGACATTCCACGTAATTGTAAAAATAACAATTTCAAAAAAATTCACCAAGTGGTTCTAAAATTATTAACACTGTTGCGTAATTTGCCATCAAAGAGCAGGTTTGCGAAAGGCATCAGGAATAGAAAACAAAAACGTCAATACATTAAATGGATTAGCGGCGTGAAGCGCCCAAGAAAATCTTACTCATACAACATTACGCACGGGACATCTCAGCGCCAGAAGGCAAGCTGAAGTTGTGCTGCCCGAACTCTCAAGAGCAAATGGTCCACCGCCTCAGCCGTCCGCTCACGAAACCACTTAATTCAAAAGAGAACTTAAGTCAAAACAATGCCTCATACCCAAGTGCATATAATGGAAATGAAACTGCATCTCTTGGGATAAGTAAGGTATTATAAGAAAAAGAGCAATTTTCATTATACTTGTATTGTGACAAAAATGACACAATACAGTCCAGTTACCTTTCCCTCACTTTATTTCTTCCTAAGCTGAGTATTCTAAAGTTCTAAACAGTTCTCTTTTACTAACGTTAACACAGTCTTCAGTCTTTCCTGATATTACATCTCATAGCTGTTTTCTTCTCGTAACCTTGACTCACTCCGTTCTGTCTTTCTTCACTTCCACTGTCTCTCAGACAGCTGCCTTGGACGATATGATCACTCAACACACATTAACTGCTTCGCTATCTTCTTCGCGATCAACAAGACCAAGACCAAGACACACACACACACACACACACACACACACACACACACATACACACACACACACACACACACACACACAAACTAGGAACTGACTTACTCATGTCTGTAATTCACTCACTCTGCTCGTTGCTTCACGTCCTTATATAGCGAGGATGACGTAACCTGGACCGCTCTTGAATTGGATTTGCTCGCGTGAGGGAGGCTTGAACCCCCCCCCCCCTGCCGGAAATGGAACCCGAGATCTCCAGGTTAAAAAGCCAGAGGTCTGACGATTTGACTATGGAAGCAGTACCTTCAGTTGTTATTGACCCACTACTGCCTATAACCCAGGGTGTTTTTACTCGTTACACCGTCGGTATTTTGGTTGATTTGACTTAGCTCTGTGATGATACCCACTAACATTTACTCTTACTTTCAGGCTATGCTGGAGTGTAATGAGTAGGGTTCGAAACTTTATACGGCTATCGCGAAACGAGGCGATCGCAAGTTACTTGCCACATGGGCGGAGTGTGACGTCATTGCACGAGTACCGTGACAGCACAAATCACAACTAGACTCACTGCCAACGGTGCATAGCGTCGAAAATAATCGAAATATTCACGTATTGCTGAACTTGTACAAGAACTTGGGAGTGAATATTTTGATACAAATAGTGACAGCAATGAATGTAAATTATGCAACAACGCTATCTACAACATTCGCTCGTCGACTGCACCTGAATTTCTCTGTTCTGTGTTCATCACAGTCTGACCTCTCCCACTTCCCATACTCCGTAACTTTTCGTTCCCTGTATGAAAGTTCGCTCCCTAGTAATGAGTTATCTGGTCAAAGAAAAATCCTCTTGCCGTAGGAGTCATCGAACCCCTGACCATTGAGTTAGAACGCCGACCACAGAGACAGTCAAATATTTTCTTTCATCCTAATTGTAATTGCTATGAACATTCATGCTCTAAATGGCATTTAATTCATAAAGGATTATATCCTTGAACATTAATTAATCGATTTTAAGAGCATTGTTTACATTCGTGCCTTAGTGCACTTCCACTTACCTAACTTGTTCGTTTCTACGTTCAATGAAACATCGCTAATCTGCATGTGTTCCCATTTAATCAATTAAATAATGTTATTAAGCTTTCAATATTCTGTAATTGGGTATACGCAATACCCATATGCCATCCTGACCTCAATTACCTAAAGAATATAACTACAGTTCCTTTTAACATCATCCTTTTGTTATAATCCACAAACTTTTTTATCTATGCAAAGGTCTGAGCTAAATACACTTGACATTTTGCAGTGCTGTTGAATTCTATCAATCTCGAAGGAAAGAAAATTAAAATATAATTTCTCAAATAGTATATTGTGAAACTCACAACTGAAGCTTTACTTTTCGGTGAGCTCGAACCAGTACTGAGTAAAAGTAACGTGATGTGTTACATTCACACGACTTTCTCTGCCCATTATCCTTTATTTTGTTTAGCTTCTTCAAACCATTCTAACGAAAGTCTATTATAAAGCATAGGAACTTCTTAACACTATAACCAGGACGGAAGAGTGTAAGGTTTCAACTGTTATTAGACTATAGGTAGGATTTCGCAGGTAACAAACAATATTCGTAGAGGCTTTTAGCGTTTTCAGGCAACATTCAAACCGGTTTTTACTTGCCTGTCAGGACCTTTTGTAACTCTTCACGTTATTTCTAGAGAAAATGGTTTGAGTGTTGATAACTTGAACTCAATTACTTAAGAATTCCTATACTTGCTTATTACCTTCTCTACCACGTGCATTATAGGTGGAGAATGCACCTACTGTATTCTTTCGAAAATATTGATATTTCTCCCAAAACACACGTTTTGAAACCACCTGATTATAGGAAAGGAGTTTTAGTAAAAGGTCCATCTGCGTGTGCGCATGCGTGTGTGCGAGTCCTGATAAAGATGACTTTGTAGGCTATCTCCATAAAATTCAAGATATGCACTTTATTCGTCACGTAAAATGTGTAATTTTAATCAAACCCGTTATAGCCCTTTTTAAACAAAAAATTGTTGTGCAACATGCCCCATGGGAAGAATATTTTGGGTATTTTGGATTGAAAACCTCCATGTAGCACCTTTGGAAGATGCTGATATAAAATTGTGCTTGTTTTAGATAAGGCCGCTTTGAATATGTACATATGTAGATTATAATTATTTTCAGATAGTGATTTATATAGCTGCAAGTTTGTTAACAGTTCCATTGTTTGTATTGTATACAACTTCAATTATATATTCATTTATTGAATCTCTTTGTAATATTAACCCTGTTTCACTTTCCGGTATGCTACGGTTTTAGTTGCAATGCTGTTATATGTATTCCTTAGAACATGCTTAATCTCTAGCGTTCCATATCAGTAATACTATTCTAAATATAAATTAAAGTAGACCACTTAATGAACAACTGAAAACTATCTCAAAGCCTCTTAAAATGCAATTCAGAAAATCACACAACTTCTTATAGCAGCACTTATCTAAAGTACTTGACAAAAACTGTTGTAATCTATTTTGACCATAATCTAACTTAGTAAAAGTTCAAATCTTTGGAATCCAAAAGCAGGACATTCAAATAGAAGATGTGGTACAGTCTGGCTGATGTCCTCGTAAATAAAGGCATGAAGATCTATTTTGGATCGTTCCAAATAATGTCCAAATTTATCGTGACCAGTCATAAATTGAGTTAATATAAAACTTGGTTCTATGCATTTGCACTTCAACCGTTGAAACATTGTAGGGAAAAATAACGTTCTTGGCAAAGAGCCATTAGTACTGTTTAGCCACTCATTATTCCAGTTTTGTATTGGTTCTTTGCTTAACAGTTTGTTGATAAATGATAGTGGACAGAAGTAAAAGTAATCCCTTCTTGAATTAACAACTGATTTGGCAAGAAGATCTCCATGTTCATTTCCCGAAGTTCCAGAATGTCCTTATATATTATTATATGCAATACATATTTGTGGGAGTTTTCATTTCTGAGTTATGTCGTTTCTCTCTCTCTCTCTCTCTCTCTCTCTCTCTCTCTCTCTCTCTCTCTCTCTATCTATCTATCTATCTATCTCATCAATGTTTTACTAAAATTGCTCCATTTCGATTCAGGTGTCTCAAAATACGTATTTCTGGTGAAATCTCGATACAGAATTTTTGGATGAAATGCAATATCTTGTCTATCTGCTATGTAGGGGAAAACAAATAGACGAACGTTATGAGATATTTGTGCTGAAGAGAAACAGTTGACAGTTATTCGTTGCTAAATCATTTCTCATTCTCATGATGACAGTAAAGGAGAAAGAAGAATAACAAGTCCCAAAATAAAGGACATAGGAATGCGAAAACGATAAGGGAGGCCATCACCAGTGTGGACGTTGTGCGTCATTTCCCGCCACGACCAACGGGATACAATTACTTCTGAAACAGAGAGGCATTGTTTGCATTTCATGTTACATTGTTACTGACGTGCAGTCACTGCTGGAACGTGGCAGCTGAAAATTTAATGTGTCCTGTGCGCGTTTCGCTGACCGACGAGCATTTTAAAACGCTGCGGTATCAGAAACGCCTGGTGGTTGTTGGTGACGTGTAGCGAAGAAAACAAATGAACTCTACTTCGGGCAGCGAAATGTCTGTGACAGCAGCGTTTAGATGTACAATTGCATCGTTGAATGGGAGCTATTTATTTATTAGCCTGCTAACCAACACATCGAGCAAGAGTGCAGCACAAGGTGAACTAAAGTATTTGACACCGTGTGTGTCATTTGTTCAGTAAGTATTCATAGTGAATTTACTCTTAAGAAAACAGCAGCTACCTTATGGGCCTTTGCTTTCTGTATACTGTCCCCTATTCTAGACAAGAGCGTGCCTAAACTTATTCCGTGTGACATTATATAGAAGTAGGTATATCGGTGTTGTCAGAGTTGCGCTCTACCAAAACCTACGGTTTGGTAGTTTGGTACAGTATATAAACGATGTGGTAGATGGTAGGATTAGCGGTAGTGTTGACAGCATTGTTAGGGAAAGAAACAGAACACAAAATACAAGAAAGTAAGAAATTTAATGAGAAATTCAAACATAATGATCACCAAAGTCTGTGATCATAAGTGTGGTCACTGTGGCCAAAATAAAAATTGTACTTTTCGGTTCAAAATAACATTACCCCTGATCAGCGTCAGTGTCTACGTTCTGAATCGCAGTATACTTAGAGCAGCTTCCAAATGTTTTTGAAGACCCTGAGGTAAAGCGGCTCTTTATATACCCTCTCTCAGTGTCGAGAAGGCTCAGAGTTCAACGCTTTCGACTTCTAGAGGAATCTGGTAAAACATGCTCCAAAAATATAAACAACACGATCGACAAGAGGTAACGCCCAATGGGTATACATAAACACACCTGACGTACAGGTAATGCGGATAGGTTCTTAATGACCAAGTCTACCAGGAGAACTACCGTAGTCTACACTTAAGATAGTCTACGGTAGCCCGCGGTAGTTTTATAACTCTAGTTGTGCGAAAGTTTATTTTTGTAATTAACAATTTTGTGCCACATTACTGCTTGAAAAGGATAATGTACTTATTTTACACTTTTATTGGTTATCGCTCCCTGACTGTCATAATATTTGCTTCCATGTTATACGGTTGCATGATTTGCCCTTGTGTCACTGCCTTCATGATCATAATTATAAGACTATGCCTACTATAAGGATGACAAAGGCAATAGCTGTAGATTCTTCGAGTTCTTGTGATTTATTACTGGAGTCAGGGAACATGAATGAAGAAAAATTTGCCAAACTATAATTTTTTTTACCAAAATATGAAAATATAAAGAAAAAATACTCAAAATATTACGAAATATACTTTTAAAAGTCAAAACATCTTATGCTGCAAAAATTCGGAGCAGGTTACTTTATTAGTATAACAATTTGGTTTGATATACTTTTATACATACTTAAAAATAGCAAATTAAATACAACAACGTACAAGAAGAAAATTGTGTTATTTGGAAAAAGCCTGTTTTGCTCGGATAGGAATAATTGGAATTTATAAATGGAGCTGCCAATTTGCTAATTAGAACATTTTATCCAGATAAAGTAACTAAGGTTTTTACCTGCAGTATTCTGACAACCATTCCTAGATGCTGTTTTAAATAGTTTTGTTTGCGGACGATCAGTAAGGGACGGAAGATCAATTGCAGCAGGGTAAGATGGAAGTGAATAAAATTATGGAGTAAAATGTACGTCTCGTATATATCTAATAAAAACGAGCAGCATGGCTGTAAAACTACGGTTTATAGTATAGACACTGAAAATACCAAAATTTAAGTATTTAGGTTGTGATGATATTGTCACATATCCCCAAAAAGAATGCACGATATGTGACGATCTTGATGGAAATGCGAGGTGATGACCTGTGAGACTGCACGGTTCTGGTCACCCTCCTTGTAGATGATGATGGTTCCTGTGTATAACTTTGCACAATGGCTTATGCACAAATTATGGCGTATGATTCTCGGAAACCTAAAATTTAATAGTTTATCTTAGCATGAAAATGTGCTACACATTAAAAATAAAGATATTTGGTATTAATTTACGTAAATTGGATTGCTATTAATTATAGCTTTAATAAAGCTAACAACTCCCATAATTCTTAATATAGCTGCTTAGGCAGGTCCTGCGGAAGAAATCGTTGATGAAAGTCTATGCAGCCACCAAGTGACAAATGAGAGCGGCTCTCTGGGATCGATCACACTCAGCGGTACGTTCACAGCGCCTATAACTAATGCAAATAACTACATCCTGAGAGTCCTTACAATTAATTCTGATCTCAGTCCATGTGATTTCAGTCTCATTTCCCAACTAAAGAGGTCCTTCCATGGGAAGCGTTTTGATAACAAACAGGCTACTTTAACCATGTTTCAGGTAGACGTGGTACTGTTTTTCAAACAGCTAATAATATTCACCGCCCTCGCATCGATGAAGATCTATCAGATTGCTCTGTTAAAGTTTTGTGCTTTTTCTATTATTATTCCTGTTATACTAAAACAATGTTGTAAACTTCGCTGACAATGTGTATTGTACCAGAGATTCCTTCGCTCATACTCACTCCACTGGTCATCCCTCCCCTTCACTGCTGTTCGCTTTACCTTTGCTTCCAACATGCTTCATTCAGTGGTGAATATGACTTCATCGGGATATCTGTTTCATGAAGAGTGGCAGAGAGATTTTTGTAGCTTACAAAAACAGGAAAGTGTGTTGTTTAATACGAGGCTTTCAATTTGCAAATATAAAGCGTTACAGTATCAAAAGCCATTATTATCAGAAGCTTAAAGCAAATTTTGGTGATCTCACTGATGTCTATTTACAATTTGACAAGGTACTTTCTGAATACTCGTATTTGTAAGCATATGAAAGAGACGATACTATTCCACGTTTTAGAGGTTTAGTTTCTTATTAGTTTGTTTAATATAAGCCATTGTATTTTGTGTTTCAAAGTTGGAACACAATATTGAGTTTAAAGCCAAACAATTTATTATGTTGATGAAATAGATTAAACATATTTTTAAGGATAACTAGCACTGGAACTTTACGGCTTTATTTATTGTGAAAGAGAAACAATTTAGTATGTTAATTATTAGGCAGCGTAAGAATAACCCCCCCCCTTGGTACAACAATTCATCTGGGCCAAGGTCTACCGCCTGACCGCTGCGTCCCCTACCTCTGCCCAGCGCAGGTGTCATGAGTGGGGTGCAGTACTGAAGGGTTAGACGTGGTCAGTGACCCAGTCCCCCTCTGACCGGTTATGCAGCCTTGTGGACGGGTTAAGAATATTACGTACACAAGATAAAGGAAGGTAATAAATTTGTAGATTATGTAATTTGCGTATTCACTGAAGATGGCTGTAATAATTATTGCATGCAAAATATCTTTAATATGAACAACATAGTTAATAAGAGTGTATATATTACGCAGATGGAACGAAGCCACCACTGCTCTTCTTGTATCAAAACAACCTTCGGTATTCGGCAACAGAATGTGGGGTGAGTAAGTCACCTTCAGTCGCTAGCTCTCCTTTTGTCCCAATGCCTCCTTTAGTTAAGTTATGAAATATACGTGTGTCACGCTTTCGTACGCATGCGTGCGTGCTGAAACATTCTAATACGAATTACTTTTCAAATCAACCCTCATAATTCTGCCTAATTTAGTACGCCAGTCTATCTAACACGTGATAGTGCCATATGAGCACGTTTATTCAAAAAATAAAATCCTCAAGAACCAAAAAAGAAAAAAGAAAGAAAAGAAAAATAACTGATATCCCTAGAGCTGTAGTAGTTCACTCCGTGCTTTACAGCTACATACCCTAAACACGGCTTTTATGTACTTACCGAAAAATACATGTACAGATATTGGAAAATGATTCTGGATACTCACCTGCAAAGAAAAGAAAACATGTTTTTAGTGGTCGGTTTTCAAAACAAACATGATTTAATACAAACATTTTACACGGTTTATTACATACAATCCATACTGAAGTGAACAGTAGTCAAGCATTTAAGGAAATTTAAACAAAGCAATAACAGAATTAGTAAATATCATATACGTATGAGTAGGTAATTTCTATTATATCCTACATCAGAGGCAGGTACTACGCAATGTACACCCACCGCATTGTAGTAAACAGTCCTTGACACCTGTGAAAGTGGAAATAGTGCTACATGGTGAGTGGGGAATTTCATAAAACGACAATATTTTCAATGAAAATATGTCATGTTGCAAAGTGCCACTACAATTGCATACCGGATAACTATTTGCCAGCTTCTGCTAAAACTTAAAGGATAGAAAGGAAAACAAAACATGATTCAATTGATAAGGGTTCTTAATAGTAATCAAAAGATACATTTTGGCACACCTGTCTTAGATAATCTAGTTTGGCATTTTCGTTTCTACCTTCTTAGCAGCTGAATGACCGAATTAGATTTTTTTTTAAATAAACGTGTAATACAACTTTTTACCGACACTCAGGTCGGCGGATAACCAGATTATTACGCTCAATTGATAAAATATTTAGGGCAAACACTCACAGCTTGAGGAATGGTAAAGTTTAATATATTTGTCAACATATACCAGTGGAATGTGTTACCTTGGTGCGCCTAAGACAAACACCCACAAAAGCATCCAGCATAATCGTATGAGCTGTGTGGAAACGCAAGAACAAATTTCGAAGAAATAGAAGACATTGTGGGATACCATAGGCTCTCGTCACTCGATAATTGTATTTAGTAATAGATACTGTGATTTCAAATAAACAAGCTCCTAGGATTTAAATTAGAGCTGCAGAAGGGTAGTAGAGATAAGACTGGGAAAATTAACTAGAACGTAAGCGTGGACAATGATCCATTGTGCTTAAGAAGCGTTAGGAGATAAACACTCCTCGACGAAGTAGTAACTATGGTAAGGTAGCGCAGGTTAAGGGCAGTGGAGGGTGGGACTTTGTCAGCGCAGTTTATGTACCTGTGTCCCACAAGGAGGTGCCCGGAAACCGGAGTCTGCACAGGACGGGACTTTATAGAAAGCATTCTTTTTCTCTGCCATGCAACACCGAAGCTTCTGCCGGCACTGCAATTCAGAAAAACCAAAGACATAGACATAAATTGTGTGTTTTAACGAGATCTATACTTTGTATAGTAAGATTTTGTCTCTCTCTTAGGGTTTACGAGTTATTCAAAAGTCATCCAAAGTAAACAGGACTACATAGGTCATAGCCAGATAACTCAAAATATACATTTCATTTGTCATAAAAATATCTTAATTATATGGCATTTTAATCAAAATCGTTGAAGCAATTTTGAATAAAATCAAAATTTTTCCATGTAAAGTGTAGTTTAGGGTGGGGCTATTTTCTTCAAAAATCTTCATGGCGCATGCTTGAAAGATACCTATTGTTCTTAAATACCAACTTTGGTTTTTAGCCGACTTTTCGTTTTTGAGTTATGCTGTCCACAGACTGACAGACAGACAGACTGACAAACTGACACACACATACGGACCTTTTCCAAATAATGCCTTTTTTTGGATTCAGGAGGTCTCAAAACATATATTTCCGGTGAAATCTTCACATCGAATTTTTGGGTGGAATACAATACTTTCTTCTACTTACCAGTAGAGAAAGTAAAAATTAACCTTCCTAGCATTCGTCTAGTGACCCGGCAAACCCCGAAACACCTATGGGTCAGAAAGTCTGGCCGCGGGGATCGAAACCATGACCTCCGGAATGTGAGTCGTGTGTGCTACCATCATCTCCATCTCGCTCGGTTGCTGCACTTATATACTTTTCTCAAATGAAACGTTGTTTTTCATCTCTTCTTGTTTTACTTTCTCTACTACGTAAAGTAGTAGAGAAAGTAAGAATGATGTTTAGAAATCAGTTCATCTACTAAGTTTTGTTGGCTAGGTAGATGCAGGTCCTGGAGTTCGATATTCAAGACACAAGACGAATATTGGTGGGATTAGCTAGGTTACCTATTGTGGTTACGAATTCTTTGAGGATTATGCCGTCGTGAGCTTCTATTATTATGTGTTTGTGTGTGTTGTGGTGTTTAACGCCCGCTTTTACTACTACGGCACCGCAGGCGGTGACACTGATTATACATGAAGATGGAGCACCGGTGGAATGAGATGGCGGGGGAAACCGGAGTACCCGGAGAAAACCCGCCCTGACGCCGCTTCGTCCACCACGAATACCACATGCGGGTCCCTGGGATCGAACCCAGGCCGCCTAGGTGGTAGGCGAGCGCGCTAACCGCTCGGCCACGGCGCCGCCCGCTTCTATTATTATGGCTTGATCTTTGCTGGGTCCCGCTTGAGTTATAACAGAATAACTAGGAGCCGAGTTGTGCATTACGCGGCTGTTTACTTTGGTTTGTTCAATATCTTATTTTCTTAGGCCTGAGGCCGCCATAGGGGGCTAAAACTGTTGATTTTATTGCGAGGAGTCTGACCGCTGCGCAGTTGTTTTATCAACTGGCATTTGTCCCCTCTAACCTCAGCCCAAAGGCTGATAAAACTTTAATTATTAACTAGTGTAATGCAGCTGTAAAAGTGTTATATTTGCTTGTACAACAGCTACAGTAGATAATCTTCCTTATTCAGCAGAATGACTGCCGTGCAACGAATTGTTCTTGAAATGTAACTTTTAGAAAGGAGCTGTGAAATTGCTTGGAAGCCAAGGCAGCGACCATCACTTGTTGCTAAGAGTCACATATTGAATTACTCTCTTTCGGAATGCCGAAAAGAAAGGGCAGTACATCAACCTCATGCAAATCGATGAACAAAATCAGATGGGAAAAATATACTTGCATAGAGGTTAATTAGGAAATGTGTGACTAAACTCTAAAACTCATTTTTCTTGGAAACAATTTTTGTTATTTTCACATATTCAAAATCTTCTCTCACAAAAATTTAGCTAGAGATCTAAACTTGTTTTCCCATATAGTTCAGAATATGGGTATTAAAATACCCAATTGGAATTTTGATATTTGTTATAATATTTATAAAAATATGATAACGTAGTAATGGCTCATTTTATGACATTTTCGCATTTTGGGGTATTAAAATTTGTTTAAGAAAAAATATTTATTATAAGAAAATTTCCATCCCTAAATTTGTTACAAAGGTGATAAGAGTTATAATCTCAAAGATCAACTTTGTAGTTCAGCACCTGTTGGAGGTGATAGATTTTGATTATACCCAATAAAATTGATATAAATTAATGTATCAAGAATGTGAATAGATATTGGAATACCATTTGGTACAAAAATTTATTTAGTTGCTGGAAATGCCTTTGCAAAACATTAAGCGTCTAACTTCAATGCTTTAGAAAATAAACTTTTTCACTTCGGTGTGCCCTTAAGGATGATGGTAATCTTAACCTGCTTATGGTGCACGATGTATTTAATCCCAGAAGACAAGTGGATATCTTCGACTACTTTACTATGTCAAGATTCTCTTCATTACGGCACACAAGTTTTAATTAACTTAATCATTTCCCTCCCTGGATCGTACAGAGACAGGGACAAGTTTTAGAAGAAAATGACACCGTTGAGCTCTGTCTAGAATTTGTCGTATACTCATCCCTTTTCTTATGCAAATACTAGTTGGCTGAATTGGCACTTGAGTGCATTTGGTTGCATATTGTACAGTGCTCAAGCAGAATGTTCCGGGGAACAGCGATCTCTAAAGTTTCCGCCTATTACTATCACCGTGAGCACCAAGTTTGTCGTACGCCTCCGCTAAAAACTAGTTACCAAGCCCAAAGTTTGTGTCGGGCAGTGCTCAACATGGAGAGACTCCCAACTTCTTTCTCAGGAATTCACTTCAGCAAGTAAACACACTCACCATTTCCTCTGCTTTCCCAGAGTAAAGAGCTTTTATTTATATACATAACTAAATTTATTACACGGATCAGCAACAGTAGGGTATTTGGGGGGAAGCTGGCGCAGTTTTTTATGGGCAAGATGGCCGCCATGCGTGATCTAAGGATTACTAGGTAAGGTGGTAGGGGAAGCAGGACGTTGTAGGTGTTTGAAGCAATCTCTAGGGATAACTTTTATGGCCTATAGCACTGTATGTATGTTTATGAGCGTTCATGGTAGTTGAGTATGTCGTTCACTATATCGGTGTAAACCTCCTAACGCAAGAGCTTTCCATCTTGATTGTATATGATACCCCCAACATAATGACACCTCGCCCCACACCGCCACGCTAACCTAACCTAACGGCTACTCTTTTTACTAGATCTTTCATAGTTTAACCTAACCTAAGCTAACCTAGCTGCTACTCTTTTTACTAGACCTTTCATAATTTAGCCTAACCTAAGCTAACCTAACCTGGCTCCCACTCTTTTTACTCTGGTCATTCATAATTTAACATAGCCTAAGCCCCATACTTGTATTCGTATAACCTAAGCTCGCCTAACCTAGCTCCCACTCTTTTTACTATGGTATTTCATAATTTCACATAACCTAAGCCTCATACTTCTATTCGTCTAACCTAACCTAACGTTACTTAACCTAAGGGAGCACCTTCCTATTTATTAACCTGACTTAACCTAACCTATCTCATCCCATTTTACACGAGCATTATATTCTTTTATAACCTATTCTGACCTTTGCACCATGCCGTTTCAAGCTTAGATATTTCACTTTCTTTTGGAGACGTTTTTTCAACAACTTTAGATACTTTGAAGCTATTAGACTCCTGACGTGCAAACCCTAAGGATTTCTGAACATTTCATGGTATATTAGTGCTATTTTAGGAGTTGGTAAGTATTTTAGCCATTTTTGCGGTATTCTAGAGATTTTCAGGAATTTTTGCAGCTTCGTCGGGATTTTCTGTATTTTCACGCCTCTAGTATGTTTTAATACTTTTAATGGACATATGGACCCTTTTCGCAATTGTTAAGCTTTCATGATCAAATTTCATCCTTTTGTGAATATATGATGTTCACGCCTAAAGCATTGCTTACGGTCTTTCTAAGACTAGCCTAACTTAACCACAAACATCTTTAGAGATATTTCCTCATCCTTATTTAACATTATATATGCTTCTTCTCCTCCCTTCCACCGTTTCTTACACTAACATCAGAAGATGTTTTAGCCTTGTTCAACTAGCTATCGTTTACTTTCTTGTACACTGCTCCAGTATGTTATGCATGTTAACCTCAATTGACGATTCTTTTGCATAATTCTGTAGGTTCTAATAGTTACACGTCAAACGTTGCTTACATTCCCTCTAAGACTACCCTAACCTATCCTATCCCACCACCACTACCACCACCACCACCACCACCACCACCAATGCCACCCCAAAACCACCATTACGAGCACCACCACCGCCACCACCACCACCCTAACCTAACCCAACAAAAAATCCATCATCACCAGCGTTACTATAACCTGCATAACCACAAACATCTCCAGCACCACCACCTCCACCATCACCAACGCGACTATAACCTACATCATCACCAGCGCAACCAGATCCTGCACCACCGCCATATTGTGCAGCTATTGTATATAGTATGTTCGATATTTTTTCCATATCTAACCTGAGGTAGTTCCACGTTCTTTCGGAGTATTATTCACAACTTTAATCTGCTTTGATTTGTCTCCCTCCTTTATAGGACTTTTAAACTTCCAATAGAAGATGTCCTAACCATTGATGTTGAAGTCCTTATTACTGCTATTGTTGCCCTCTGTCACAGAATTTTATACAGCTGTATGACTCTTTTGCTTGGTTCTGTATGTTCTGGCGGTAACATCTCCAACACGACATGCAGTTTTCTAAGTGTAACCCCGCCTATTATGATCTAACCTGCTTATTAAGTGTTCTTTACAGCTTTATTCAACTTTGTTTTCCTAACCCTTTATAGATTTTTAAACTTATCACTAAAAGATCTATCCGCAGATGTTGAGGTACTTATAGCTCAATATTTTTAAGAGATATTCAGCAATACCTTTGATAGTATTTTAACACAATCTTCTGTTTATATAAAGTTAATGAGGGTATACTTACTTTAAGGTAGTAGGGTATACGCCTCTCCTCTTTTATCTGGGCTGGAGACCAGCACTAGAGTTAAAGTCTAGTGGCAGAGTTAACGCCTCCCTTTATAATTTCTATTTTTCTTCTTTCTTCGACAAGTTTCATGAGAAGCACGGAGAAGCCAGGTGAGTAATTTTTTTATTTTTTCTTCTTTCTTCGTCAGACTTCATTTGAGGCGTGGAGGAGTCAGTTGATTAAACTTTCATTTTCTACAGGAGACGTAACGGAGAAAATAATCATCTTGAGATCTAAGTTGCATTCTCTTATGCATGGTTTGCAACGTTGTAATGCCCATACGCGTATGTTGATATTCCATCCTCTGCAATTACTCTCTTGTCATCATGAGGCGACAGAGCTATTTTATTAGATTCAACTGTGGAAACATTATGACGTTGGGATAGGATTAAATTCATCGGAGTTCTAACAATTTTCAAAGTTTTAAGGCACTCCATATAGCTATTGAAGCTGATGTATTGCTTAATGGCGCTATATTTTATGCCTTTGATCTTTTTATCACAGAGCCATCAATATCGAGAGCATACATTTTAGGTCTGAGACCAACGAAACGGCGAATGATTTTACCACTTGCTTCATCTTTAAACTTTCCCAAAACTTTCTTGTTTTGTGTAGAATAGCATATATGGTTAGCAGGGTAATCCGCTGTATCCAGATGTTCAAGCATGTGTAATTTATCCTGGTATATATCAGCTGTAGTCACTCGATGGATGAAGGAATCTGTATCCGTATACAACAGTTTAAGATTCTCAGCTCCATAATATGGAAGTAACACCTCGTATTGATACGAATACATTAGCGTCTTGGAGATGTCTAGTACGCTCATACCAATGTATATAGGCTTGTTGAACACTATTTTACGAGAAGCCATATGAACAGCTGCAAGATTAGGACCGTATATAGTTCGATCGATAAATGTAGGCTTGGCTATCAGTTTTTCTAATGTTTTGCTGTTTGCCACAAGACGTATATCCATACGATTACGAATATTTTCCATAGTTTTTCCAAACATCGCATTATTGAAAAGTTTGTACAAATCCTTCTCGAAATCGTTTCTTGCTTGCTGTCGCAGGCGATTATTAAATTCGACGTAAGGCTTTAACCAACAAGACTGGCGGAATTTTAGTGCTCGATGAATCTTTATTAGTCGTAGACCATGACTAAGAGCCTGTTTCAAGGACATGTAATGAACCACATACTTCTTTCGGGATCCAAGATGGGCAATTAGTTTCTTTGAAGACGATTCCCCCGGTTTCATACTCTCGGGCAGAAAGGGTAAATCATTATGTAGTTCATGCAGTTCTGCAGGATATTCCACATCAACCTCCAAGATATATCCAAAGGAATCATCCCCCTTCAACGAGCCGAGATGTATATCTTCAGGAGAAACCCACGTAAATCCACCATAAGGAAGGGCGTGACACATAGCCCAACCGTACTGGTTATTGGCGTCTTCGTACGTAATAAAATGAGAGGGTTTACGAGGATCATACTGCTCCATATAGATGTTGTTAGCCTCCGCATACCGGTGAGAAACCTGGCATAACCCTCCTCTTATACCAGATTCAACCATGAGTAGCTGATCGTAATCAAGAAGCAATTCCAACTCGATTCCAGTATACAGCAGCATAGCATCCCATGTAAGTCCTGGAGAAGTAAAATAATGTGCAGGATCCACTTTATGAGTTTTCAGGGTTTGGTTTCTAAATGTCTCGAAGACATCCGTTAGGAGAAGAACATCCGAAATTAAGTACAAATCACTGTACTCGGCAAGGTTTCGGACGTTAAAGTGCTTCCACACGTTCAGAGCATGATCATAGTCCTCACTGCTGATTTCTTCACTGTTTAATCTGTTGTAGAAGGCATTCCTAGAAGGCAAACATGTATCGTTCAGGACATCCCACGATGTTACGTAATCATAGGGAAATACCCCCTTACGAGTCATCAAGCCAATATTCTCTACTCCAAAGTATTTCGCTGTTTCAGGATGCGTTTCAAGGTTCTTTGCAAGCTTCTCCAAACTCGTACTGAGGAAGCGGAAAGTATCCACAAACCGGAGTTTAATATCCCCAACATACTTGGAGAATGATATATAACTTTCCTCTGAATTTGGTATAACCTCTACTCTTTCGCTAGTACACCCCAGTTCCTTAACAATGAAATGAGAGTCATACCCACTCAGGTTATGCATGAAGACAGGTATATAATTAGGTGTTTTACAAGCCAGGTTACATTTATTATGTAAAGGTCCTCTGAACGCCCCGCTTATATGTGAGTGATCGCGAACCTTCCAATTATCTTCTGTAAATTCATGTTCACACAGGTAGCATATTGTAGAAGCATCGAATGATTCTTGTTCTTCAGCTGTAAGATTAAGAGGTTTAGCAGATTTGTATAAGTCACTAATTTTATTCGCCAGATCCATCAAGCATTCCATAAACTTCTGTGCAGCGTCAGGCCCTCGGTAAACATACGGTTCAGTAGGAAGAGTTGTTTCTAGTTGTTCAACACTGGACGACGGTTTCACATAAACGCAAAAGCTCATAGGAGAATGACTTTGATAGGGAGTTGTGTAGGAGGTTTCAGGGTTAGAGGAGCAGGTATGGAGAGGGGTGAGAATGCATTCAAAATCTGCGTAGATAACATAAGGAAGTTTCAACATCCTCTCAACATTCTTGAATTTAACGATAGAGTCATCCTTTGTAGGCATAACGCATCTAGCAATACCATGTTGTCTACATATTTCTCGGTGCTCTTCTAATTTTTTCATTCCACTTCGTCCATGTCGGTCATCAAAATGACTAAAACATCTTTTACATACATAAATTCGTTCTTTATGCTTAGTTTTCTGCCCACGAATAAGCTTCTCAAAATCCTTTATATACACATAGTGATGTTTGTCAGCTGAATCACTCAACAGAAGAAGGTCGCGGTGATCAGTTAATTCTTCATCAACCACCTTTATGGGAAACACTTCACATTTATCATCAACTCCAAACACATTTATGGACATATTATTGAGTTTTTCAAATTTAGCGATTTCGCCCAAGCTCGTAGGAAACGAAAGACATGAGAAATCATATTTTTCTTGGTAATCCTTGTACTTCCTTACACGCTGAGCATCCTTTTGAATGAACTTTGCAAGAACAGCATACACAAAGCATTTCTCGTCACTATAATTCTGAGGGTTTATACAGGCTTTTTTCGCGTCCAAAGATGACGGTAGAGGAATATAGCTGCTCCCTCGAAGAAGATTATACTTGTTAATACGCAGTCGAACACCATCAACATTCAGTAGAGCCCAATTACTACCTTTCAGCTTACTTTCTTCCATTTCAGCACGCAGCTTCTCGAATTTTTTTTCCAAGATGGCATCCAAGTCGCTATCTAAAAACACGGCATGATTACGCGTTTTGAAGGCTTTGTTAGTGATATCCCCCACAGCATTCACAAACTTACATTCAGCCATAATGTTAACTTTCAAACTTTTATGAACCCGCAGCTCCTGCAGAACTGCATGAACTACATAATGATTTACCCTTTCTGCCCGAGAGTATGAAACCGGGGGAATCGTCTTCAAAGAAACTAATTGCCCATCTTGGATCCCGAAAGAAGTATGTGGTTCATTACATGTCCTTGAAACAGGCTCTTAGTCATGGTCTACGACTAATAAAGATTCATCGAGCACTAAAATTCCGCCAGTCTTGTTGGTTAAAGCCTTACGTCGAATTTAATAATCGCCTGCGACAGCAAGCAAGAAACGATTTCGAGAAGGATTTGTACAAACTTTTCAATAATGCGATGTTTGGAAAAACTATGGAAAATATTCGTAATCGTATGGATATACGTCTTGTGGCAAACAGCAAAACATTAGAAAAACTGATAGCCAAGCCTACATTTATCGATCGAACTATATACGGTCCTAATCTTGCAGCTGTTCATATGGCTTCTCGTAAAATAGTGTTCAACAAGCCTATATACATTGGTATGAGCGTACTAGACATCTCCAAGACGCTAATGTATTCGTATCAATACGAGGTGTTACTTCCATATTATGGAGCTGAGAATCTTAAACTGTTGTATACGGATACAGATTCCTTCATCCATCGAGTGACTACAGCTGATATATACCAGGATAAATTACACATGCTTGAACATCTGGATACAGCGGATTACCCTGCTAACCATATATGCTATTCTACACAAAACAAGAAAGTTTTGGGAAAGTTTAAAGATGAAGCAAGTGGTAAAATCATTCGCCGTTTCGTTGGTCTCAGACCTAAAATGTATGCTCTCGATATTGATGGCTCTGTGATAAAAAAGATCAAAGGCATAAAATATAGCGCCATTAAGCAATACATCAGCTTCAATAGCTATATGGAGTGCCTTAAAACTTTGAAAATTGTTAGAACTCCGATGAATTTAATCCTATCCCAACGTCATAATGTTTCCACAGTTGAATCTAATAAAATAGCTCTGTCGCCTCATGATGACAAGAGAGTAATTGCAGAGGATGGAATATCAACATACGCGTATGGGCATTACAACGTTGCAAACCATGCATAAGAGAATGCAACTTAGATCTCAAGATGATTATTTTCTCCGTTACGTCTCCTGTAGAAAATGAAAGTTTAATCAACTGACTCCTCCACGCCTCAAATGAAGTCTGACGAAGAAAGAAGAAAAAATAAAAAAATTACTCACCTGGCTTCTCCGTGCTTCTCATGAAACTTGTCGAAGAAAGAAGAAAAATAGAAATTATAAAGGGAGGCGTTAACTCTGCCACTAGACTTTAACTCTAGTGCTGGTCTCCAGCCCAGATAAAAGAGGAGAGGCGTATACCCTACTACCTTAAAGTAAGTATACCCTCATTAACTTTATATAAACAGAAGATTGTGTTAAAATACTATCAAAGGTATTGCTGAATATCTCTTAAAAATATTGAGCTATAAGTACCTCAACATCTGCGGATAGATCTTTTAGTGATAAGTTTAAAAATCTATAAAGGGTTAGGAAAACAAAGTTGAATAAAGCTGTAAAGAACACTTAATAAGCAGGTTAGATCATAATAGGCGGGGTTACACTTAGAAAACTGCATGTCGTGTTGGAGATGTTACCGCCAGAACATACAGAACCAAGCAAAAGAGTCATACAGCTGTATAAAATTCTGTGACAGAGGGCAACAATAGCAGTAATAAGGACTTCAACATCAATGGTTAGGACATCTTCTATTGGAAGTTTAAAAGTCCTATAAAGGAGGGAGACAAATCAAAGCAGATTAAAGTTGTGAATAATACTCCGAAAGAACGTGGAACTACCTCAGGTTAGATATGGAAAAAATATCGAACATACTATATACAATAGCTGCACAATATGGCGGTGGTGCAGGATCTGGTTGCGCTGGTGATGATGTAGGTTATAGTCGCGTTGGTGATGGTGGAGGTGGTGGTGCTGGAGATGTTTGTGGTTATGCAGGTTATAGTAACGCTGGTGATGATGGATTTTTTGTTGGGTTAGGTTAGGGTGGTGGTGGTGGCGGTGGTGGTGGTGCTCGTAATGGTGGTTTTGGGGTGGCATTGGTGGTGGTGGTGGTGGTGGTGGTGGTAGTGGTGGTGGGATAGGATAGGTTAGGGTAGTCTTAGAGGGAATGTAAGCAACGTTTGACGTGTAACTATTAGAACCTACAGAATTATGCAAAAGAATCGTCAATTGAGGTTAACATGCATAACATACTGGAGCAGTGTACAAGAAAGTAAACGATAGCTAGTTGAACAAGGCTAAAACATCTTCTGATGTTAGTGTAAGAAACGGTGGAAGGGAGGAGAAGAAGCATATATAATGTTAAATAAGGATGAGGAAATATCTCTAAAGATGTTTGTGGTTAAGTTAGGCTAGTCTTAGAAAGACCGTAAGCAATGCTTTAGGCGTGAACATCATATATTCACAAAAGGATGAAATTTGATCATGAAAGCTTAACAATTGCGAAAAGGGTCCATATGTCCATTAAAAGTATTAAAACATACTAGAGGCGTGAAAATACAGAAAATCCCGACGAAGCTGCAAAAATTCCTGAAAATCTCTAGAATACCGCAAAAATGGCTAAAATACTTACCAACTCCTAAAATAGCACTAATATACCATGAAATGTTCAGAAATCCTTAGGGTTTGCACGTCAGGAGTCTAATAGCTTCAAAGTATCTAAAGTTGTTGAAAAAAACGTCTCCAAAAGAAAGTGAAATATCTAAGCTTGAAACGGCATGGTGCAAAGGTCAGAATAGGTTATAAAAGAATATAATGCTCGTGTAAAATGGGATGAGATAGGTTAGGTTAAGTCAGGTTAATAAATAGGAAGGTGCTCCCTTAGGTTAAGTAACGTTAGGTTAGGTTAGACGAATAGAAGTATGAGGCTTAGGTTATGTGAAATTATGAAAGACCATAGTAAAAAGAGTGGGAGCTAGGTTAGGCGAGCTTAGGTTATACGAATACAAGTATGGGGCTTAGGCTATGTTAAATTATGAATGACCAGAGTAAAAAGAGTGGGAGCCAGGTTAGGTTAGCTTAGGTTAGGCTAAATTATGAAAGGTCTAGTAAAAAGAGTAGCAGCTAGGTTAGCTTAGGTTAGGTTAAACTATGAAAGGTCTAGTAAAAAGAGTAGCCGTTAGGTTAGGTTAGCGTGGCGGTGTGGGGCGAGGTGTCATTATGTTGGGGGTATCATATACAATCAAGATGGAAAGCTCTTGCGTTAGGAGGTTTACACCGATATAGTGAACGACATACTCAACTACCATGAACGCTCATAAACATACATACAGTGCTATAGGCCATAAAAGTTATCCCTAGAGATTGCTTCAAACACCTACAACGTCCTGCTTCCCCTACCACCTTACCTAGTAATCCTTAGATCACGCATGGCGGCCATCTTGCCCATAAAAAACTGCGCCAGCTTCCCCCCAAATACCCTACTAGCAACCTACGTTGCTTCAGTATTTTTGTAGCCTATTAAGGCGGGGAGTTAAAGAAAATAGAGGCAGACTTTTAGAACCTTTACAATTACATAAGTTGGAATTCCCGTCTTAATGTCATGTGTGTTTTATTATTGCAGACACAATAATTAACTAACCCCGCGGCGCAACAGCACTTTTCGACCCAAGGCCTACTGCCCGGCCGCTGCGTCTTCCACCTCTGCCTAGCACAGTCGTCATGGATGGGGTGTAGTACACCGGAGGTGGGACAGGGTCAGCGCCCCAGTCCCTCGCGGCCGGTTGTGCGTACTTCACGACCAGGGGCACTACATCTCAATCAAGTATTTCCTCTATTGGCCCCTCAGGGACCTAACGAGGCTGAGTGCACCTCGGACTAGGTCTCCCAGCGGGAGAAACTTCACGGTGGTACCGGGAATCGAACCCGGGTCTCCCGCTTGGCAAGCAACAGCGCTAGAACCGCGCTAGTAGACGATCTTTACAGACGTAATGCTTTTATTTGAAATATATTTTAAAAATGGCACTGCATCAGCTTCCTCGTACTGTGAAATCTACGCCACTTCACAGAAAAATATCTGTTCTTGAATACTTTGGAGCAGAACCGCACACTTTAGCCCAACAAATTGATATTACTTTTAAATTTGCCAGCCCTTGTGTTTCAAGCCATGTGGTTTCTTTCTTTCCAAAAATCTACTTCGTTTTCTTCAATTTTGCTTTGAACAAGTTATTCAACGACTGACATTTTTATTTTCTCTACTTCCTATACTAAGAAGAGAAAGTGTTACATTTCACCCAAAAATTCACCATCGAGATTTCACAGGAAATACACTTTTTCAGGCTCTCTGAATCTAAAAAACAGCAGTTTTAGAACAAGGTCCAAGTATATGTATGTGCAGAAGTGTGTGTGTGTGTGTGTGTGTGTGTGTGTGTGTGTGTATGTGCGCGTGTGTGTGTATGTGTGTGTTTGTGCACGCGCAATTATACCCTTACAATTCCTATTATGGTCTCATTTAAATGCATGACGCTTTAAACTTTATATTTGTAGATGACTTCTATGACAACATATAACCTGCAGAAATATTTGTATGTAATTTTATGGCTTCTCAGTTTTAAATTCTTTAAGATTATCTATTTCATTTTACGGAACCATATCAACTACCATCGAGTGGGAATAAGAAAAATTTAACCCAAAATGTAAAGGAAAAAGTTTTAATGAGTCTTGCTTTAAATAGGATGTCCTTAAAAGCAAGTGCAAAAATTCTAGATAAAGTAGTGCTTAAAAGGCCTTTACATTTGAAATTAAAGATGAATAGCAAAATGTATTCTACAGCCATTCATCGTAAAGCATGAAATTTTAAGAGCTGTTTGGCACATCATACCATTTGAGAAGTCTACTCGGTCTCGCGCTTTCGGGCGTTCCATACGCTTGAAGCATAAACCCATACATGAATCCCCCTCAATAAGGATCTGGCGCAAGTAAATACACCACCTCCTGATAAACTGAGACATTATACTCGCATTTCTCATTTATGAATGCTAAAAGACTCATAACCCGAAATTGTTTTTCCTTTTTGATGCTTTTGAAGCAATCGTTGCAACAATAATACCCATCTTATGATTTCTACATGCAACCACTGACATATAGGAATCCTTACGCTGATATCATACAGCATAGACTTTATTGGAAGTTTGAAAACATTGCATAATGTGACACTATCGTTTAGTTTACGTAAAGAGTTGCACTATGTGTTCTTAGAATATTTTCTTTACCTTTAATTAGGTACATTGGAAGTCGGATAATTCGAACTTTTATAATTCGAAGATTTTTCTTAGTCTCTTGAATTTTGAATTAAAGTAATGCAAAAAAGATAACATGTAATTCCAATTTCATTTTCCTTAAGTCGAATCTCATTTTCCCTAATTCGAAGTTTTTGTTCAGAAATGTCAGTCGAAAACTAATCTAAATGCGGAAATTTAATATGACAAATTCGTCCATACAAAAGAGGCCAGCTCTCCAGGATTGTTTGTTTTTCAGAATACATTTAGAATGCAGTTTAGGGGGTGGAACAGCTTTCCTAACTGCCGGCCTTGAGCTGCTCCTACATCCCTTTGTTTAAAACACGTGTGCCTTTAATTGCCTCTTGAGCTTCCTACCTTTTTAATTATATATTTGGGTGGTATGGTACCTATTTTAAAAACCGACTGTGTACCCGTTTCTATTGCTCTTGTTCATACAGTTGATTCTTTTTACATTTCTAATTTACATTTTGGTGATGTTCAATATGTTGTAAATCAATGCCACTATGTCACTTAGTAAACCGTGTTTCGAATGCAAGACTAACTTTTGCGGAAAAAGTCGCCGTCATTCGAGAAGTTGAAAAGGGTTTGAAGAAAACATTTGAAATCACGAAAGAATACGAGATGCCACCGAACACTTTGTCAACTTATCTGTAGAATAAGGAGAAAATGTTAAGCATTGTTTCCAGTGAAAACGGAAAGTGTCGAAAAAGAGTAAGAAAACCGGAAAACCCTAATGGAGATATGTACATACCTGTACGGCTAAAATGTCAATTTTAGAGATAACTTTTATAATTCAAATTTTTGGATATTTGGAATTTTTTATAGTCTCTTCAGCTTCGAATTATCCATTGTATGTTATAAAATAACTAAATGGGATGGATAACCCACTACAAAGACCAGAATATTCAAACAATTTAACAACAGAGATTCAAGGAAGGAGCTACGTGATTGTTTAGTAGTATTCGTTCAGATGATGTGCTTTTGGTAAAAAATACACCGCATTTCTAAGTAAATTTGCCGTCACTAAATTTCCACAAGGAGAATCTCACTGGACCAATTTTAACACATATCTCCTTTAATTAAGTCTGCATGACGAACTTCATTGCAATTTTTGTCACTTCTAGCTATTTTACAAGCTTAAAATCTCCCACATAGGGGTATATCCAAAAACAATATACACACTTCAAACTGGGTGTATAAAATGTATGGTTGGAATGTTCATTTAAGTTTGAGGTTATAAAAGTTATTGGCATTATCAAGCTGCCTTTTCCCAAGTGAATATGAAGATTTACATCGTGATTTTACTCTCTCAAAGAGGTACTTATTAGGAATTATCATTTTTTTTCAATTCGACATCCGTAAGAGGAGATACATTTACAGTTTGAACACACAATATATTATTTACTAACTTAAAAAGTGTGTTTACATACTAAATTAAATTGCATATGGTTCTACAATGGCGTAATATCTGTGAAAAAATTAAGAAAAACGATAAAATGGCACCAGCACTTTACACCAGTTACGACTGATGCCAAAAAAGGTTGTTTGAAATAAAGTAACATGTTTTAAAAAGATCTATACCAATTGAGCAGTAGTGTTTTTTGTTTAACTCATATTGTTTACCAGTTACACTCTCAAATTACATACAATTTCTTACGAATGAATACGACTTCACAATCTATTCCTCTAAAATTCAATATATACATTTTGTGTGTGTGTGTGTGTGTGTGTGTGTGTGTGTGTGTGTGTGTGTGTGCGCGTGCGTTATTTTAATGTTCTATTTTCATGCTGCCTTTAAAAGTCGCTAATACGACTTTTGATGTTAACTTTTGGAACAATTGCTCAATAGCAATTGTGTTCACTCGCTAAAAGGTAGCTTTGATGTTACTTTGGATTAACTTATTGCATTAAATTCACCCACCCCCACACCCACACCCACACTCCCACACACACACCCACACACACACGATTCGGATTCAAGAAGCCTGAAATCGTGTATATCTGATAGACCTCAGTACCGACATTTTGAGTGGCATACAATACGTCCGCTACTTAACTTAAGTAAGCACTAGAGAAAATAAAATCAATAAAGCAATGATCAGTTACTAAGAAATATCCGTTGCACCTGTGAGACTGCTAAGCCATAGATGGGGAGAACCGGCATATTGTGTCACTTCCACTACATCGTAGTTTTAACCCCTTCCACTCCTTCAGAGCGGTCAGCTACCAGATCACGCTTCCCGCTAGTGTTTACCTCAGAGAACCGGGCAGTCCTTCAAATTGTGTCAGTAAGTGCATAGGTTAAGTACTTGATTTTACTGCTGTCACCCCTCTTCCCCATGTCTGTGCTAAGACATAACAAACCTACAGTGTCCATAGCTATTACACTCTTTTGTATTCCTGTGGCGCTAGCAAATCCTTGGGCAAAGCAATATCACAGCACCACATCCCATGTTACCACCCCTTAGCAATGGCATTACAATTTCCAATGACGCGCATGTTGAAGCTTGCTTGCTTGCTTGCTTCCCCTCAGTGTTTTCAGTAATTGCATTATCAGCTAACGTGACGAATTCTGTTTTAGTTTCTACGGGAGAGCCCGAACAAAGTTTGTTAGCAATCCTTTAAGCTGTTTGAATTGGCGTTAGTGGCAGCCCACCCTATACACGTTAACTGCATTACAGTCTGTGTAGACAGATATATACGGGCCGGCCAAAGAGAAATTTGTGGACCAGTGTGAATATGCAACATATAAACTCATTTTACAAATCGGCCTTTAGATGAAGCAATAAACTGCTGAAATTCGCTTTGAAATAGAGAAAGTTTCCAAAAATTACTCTAGAAATGAAGTAACTACATAAAAATGAAGGGTTAAAAAGAAATTCAATGTACATGATTACTAGAAACTGTTTTCTTACATGAACATTATTACTACTATTACTACTATTACTACTATTACTACTATTACTACTATTACTACTACTATTATTATTATTATTATTATTATTATTATTATTATTATTATTATTATTATTATTATTATTATTATTATTATTATTATTATTATTATTATTATTATTATTATTATTATTATTATTATTATTATTATTTCTTCTTGATCATGCAGATGAAATTTAATTCCAGTTGCCTTGTATCTATAGGAACCATTGCAATAGGCTAAACCAGATTTTTAAAATGCACGTCGCGATGTGATGATTTAAGAAATTCTAGTTTCCTTTTACGAGCCACAGGACAAATCGATTAGCCACTTAGCACGTGTAAATAGTATTAGTATTTTAAAAGTCAAATAAATGATAAGGAATTTCTTGGAAACTATTTAAACCAATAAAGCTTTTATTTTATATAAATTGTGTACCTTGACAATTTTTTTCATTCAAAATGAGGTGACCTTCTAGGGACATTCACATAAAACTGAAAATATATATTTTATTTTTCATGAAAATGTCTTAAACTTATAGTAGAGTAATCAAGACCATGAGAACCATTTTTGAGAAAATTTAACATACAGGAAAAATGTTCCACGTAAAGAGTAGTTGGTATGGAAAGAATTTCGTGAAAATATTGGAATCGCAATCCTTGGGAATTAGCCTGTGAGCTACTCTTCATTGGCAAGGAATTTTTTTATGATCTTGTATAAATGGTATGCGTTTAGCAATAGACGAAAACGCAGTACGCGAAGAACGTAGATCTCTTCAAAACACAGAATTTACTTGAAATATTTTTGTGGCATAAGCCATTTCTGAATTAGCTATTATTAGTGGTTAGAACTGTTAAATATTTATTCATTCTGTTAGAAGTCCTTCCGATTTTCAGTTGTTTCTCGCGACTTTATGGAAAGAATATGGCACATTAAATATTCATATAGCGCCCAGTTGTAAAACATTTGAGCATCACTGTTTTGTTTGTATTAATTTATAACAAAGTGTATATTATTTCGTAAAAGGTTTATCTGGATTCAAATGAAGTATATAGAAAAATGAGCTTTCACAAGAATAGTTTTATATCCAGTAATAAATTATATGGGGCGGAGAAAGTTAATGTGAATGTTACACATCATATTTTTTAAGTTTATGTATAGTTCAAAGTGCAAAAGGTGACTGTAAAAATACAGCAAAGGTACGTATGATATATGACACTTTTTCATTACACATTCATGGGCATCTGGAACAAACTTCAACACCCCCTCGTGAATTTGAATGGATGTTACGAATTATATTTGAAATGTAAGACAACAGATATTGACGTAAGTCATATTTCACTCGCGACTTCCTCACTAAGGAATCCTCTAAAAATCGCGTTAACTGAGACAATTTTTCCTTCAATTATTGTATATTTATGTGCTTCAGCTTTTGTTATCAGTCTGCATCAGAGTGTAAGACTGTTCAAGACTGAAGTTTGTGTATGGGGCTTTCCTATGTTAAACGTATTTAATTGCCCTTTGTGAGGGGATATAGGCAGCTATGTTGTTATAAATTGAAATGTTTCAGATGTAATAGTTGTTTGAACCATACTTATTTCATATGTATCCTCTCCCCCTCATTTTCTCTTACGAGCAGAACAAAGTTTACTCACGCCACTGACTGGATTTACCCCGGGGCGTTCTGTAACTCTTAACACACGAACAGTTATCTACTTACGCCAATGCAGGGTGAAAAAGGCCATCTGGTACAATTCTTACACGTCAATGTATTTGTTGAATCTATAATATGTGTATTGTTACTAATCTGGTGCTCTGTTACATGGAAGCCTCACTTCCCCTACCATGCTAGTTATCCGCATCTTTCCATCGCGTGCATTGGTTAATAAGTTGATTCAGAATCTAATGTCTAATTGAACTTAGTACGGTTTCCAACCTGTTCATTTCCCTAATTGAACTGGAAGAAGGAAAAGTGTAGCAGGTATTTTTCAAAGAAGCGACACCAGGCTTTTCAAGGAAATTTCGCCTCCAAATACTACTCTTTATATGAAAAAATTATCGATACTTTTATTTTCTCAAAAATGGCTCTGACGAATTTGATTTCAACGCTACATGTTTAAGATATTTATATGGCAAATAAACTATATATATATATATATATATATATATATGGAATTTTCTGTGAATATTGTGTGAGGTCCTCTTCATTCGGGAGGAATTTTGCAGAATTATGTACAAGTGATAAACATTAAGAATCAGAAAATAATAGACTGAACAAAAATATAGACTTCCTTAAAACATATTTAATATAAATAATTTTGCGGTGTCGTAAATTTTGGAGGTATTCGTTATTAGTTGTTCGAATATTTCAATCATTTCTCTCTCTCTTTTTTTTAAGCGGTGTCGTTTTTCGATTGTTTCTCGCTATGACATGGAAAGCGTATGAAATTCAAAGGCTCTGACCATCGTTTCAGTTTTTTCTACCTCCTTGTACATCCAATGAAGTGTGAAATGAAACTATTAATGCGATGATTTATCTCGATCAATATTAAGTCGAAAGAAAACTAGGGTTTCGTTAAAAATTGTTTTTAAAATCTATTTAAAAACAAACGATATCGCTCGAGAAAGTCTTGTGAATTTAACACATTAGATTTTATTTTTAGAGTGAACACTATTTCGTTATAGATTACAAAAAAGAATCACATTCAACAGGAACAAAGAGACTCTTTAATGAGGACTGTACGCAACTTGTGCCAATCAGCTTCAACTAACAGACTTGCTTCCTCGTCCGCAAATGGCTGTGGTTCATCATGCTTCCCCGTTCGTGTAGCTACGTGACCCGCTGCAAAGCCGTAGGTAATTCCTAGTGATTTGGCAGAGATTTTTACAGCACCAAGAACCGTCCCTCCCTTTCTCAAAGGTCTGTGGCTTTAATCAGCTTCCTATACAGTCAGAGCACAGTTAATTCGGGTTTTAGGTTCTGATACTTGTGCTTCCGGTACTGCCTTCACTGCTTTACTGTTTGAAACAAAAGCCAGAAGTCTACTCTGGAAATTTATTAGGCTTCCTGGGAAGATTTCGCTATGAAAACACACGTGAGATCACATTAACAAAGACATGAAACCTATTGAGTTGATTATACACAGTATATATATATATATATATATATATATATATATATATATAATATGCACATATTCTACTAGTAATTAAGAAAACAAACTCATGAGGGTGTAGCCTCTTACTGAGAGTAAGAAATAAAAAGGTTCATTTCATACTCATAGATCTAAAACACTTGTGCAATTTGGATCTGTACAAAACTCCTATTTCTAAAAACATAGAGTGGTAACAAAGCCTTTGGGATGGTGTAAGGGCAAAACTTGAACTAGCAATTACATATGAGGAAGACAATACCGTTCTCAAATGAACATTACAAAAGGGATTTTATTTAAACTGTATGTAAATCATATAATTTATAGGACGGAAATTTAAATGTATAAAATAGGTTATGATATCGATGGTGAGAATTTACATACAGTGCTATATGCAGAAGACTAAGAAGTGGATAAGTTTGATACAGAATAAATGATGAGAAAAATACTGACATCTACAATTTTTGAAAATTAGCCTCTCCAATGATAAGAAACTTCAATACTGGAAAATAGTAAATCAAAACTTTGGATTATTATAAAGATGTGGTTGTGACAACCTGGAATAAAGGTATTAGCTGAACATAAAAAAAGAAGAAAAAAATTACAGATAAACTAACTGACCCAAAAATATATCACTCTTAATAACTAAATTGTAAGTTTGCAAATGAAGCAAATATTGATGTAATGCTGTTTATTACACTGTCCTGAATTACCAATAAAAATATCTGCACTTATACTCCTAGCACCCTGTATATATTGTGGCTAACACCTTCAGGAGCAAAAGGTGGTCTCAAGGAACCTCAGGACACAGGTAGACAGACCACAGAAACGCCCGGAAGTCTAATAGATTTAGGATAGAGGACCTGCGGAAACTGCGGGAGCTGTGTTGAGAGAATGATGGGTGACCCGTCGACCAAGCAGCCCTCTGGTGTGCATGGTGATTACTCTTTGCATTAAGCAAGAGCACACGCCATCTGTTCGGTACCACCATACGCCACGAAGCCTATAAGCACATCAGAAAGATGAGATGAAATCAGGATGAAAGAAAATGATAGGAAATCGCTGTTTCCTCTCTATCAGCATTCGTCTCCGGATGCATTCGCTTACCGAGTGAAGAAAACCACGAAAAATCCAAGGGAACCTGAGAAGTCCTGAATGCGAGCCTTACACGTTACCGCGGAGCCATCTCACTCGGCGAGATACAAATAATTAATATAATAACCTAAGGAAAAAATAAAGAATAAAGAAAAGCAAAAAGCATGTTAAATCCAGCGTTTTGGTGAACTAGCGTTAAGAGAACTCTACCTGCACTTTGTTAAGGTTAACATGATAGCCTCTAGTTCCCACATCCACGACATAATTACGCTCAAGGTCCTCCTCAGCGCTGATACAGCGCTGAATGATTGCAGAAAACCCGGCTAGTGATTCCTATATGTCCCATTTGGGATGGTGAACATTAAGAGAACACAAAAGAGAACTTGTAGATTTGTAGAGCAGTACCACAGAGTGTGCTAATGGACCAAGAAAGAAAAAGCTGAAAATACAGGTTCATCAGAAGAAGCTGCAGTCTAAAGAGTTGAGCTTTCCTAACTCTCTTTTCTCTTTCTGTGCCTGAATTTGCTGCAGAAGCAAGTCTGCAGTTGAGCAGTTGATAGTTCCCGATCTCTTCCTTTTCGTAGGACGATAACTTCTTATATCAGGAGTATTTCGCTGCCTTTCATCTTGAAAAGATATACAAGCGTTATTTGAAGATGCTAAAGAGTCACTAAGCTGATCGTTGTTACAGGCAGAGCTGTTGTGTTCAGTTAGTTTTGATACCACTACTGCAGTACTTCTGCAAATACTGATGGTAAACAGTTGATTGCTTCGTACAATATGATCACAATTTTTCCCAGTATTTTAATTTTTTTTTTTATTTTTTTATTTTATTTTATTTTATTTTTTTTTTGTACACAATCCCATTTGTATCAGTTTTCTGTTGTTTTTTTCATGTTCCTAAGATTTTACTACTTCCAAATGGGTTATTCCATCACGATACTTTGAGAATATGTGCTTCATATGCACTTTCTTTGTTCAACCAAAACGACACCCAAGTCCTTTGCACCAACACTGACTATTTTGAAAGTAACTTAACAAATAAGTCTCTGCCGCAATGTTTTGTCTCGTTCATTTTCAGTTGATTATATGCTGCAAAATACGATAGAATAACTCTTGCAATTGCTATGTTTTCTACGACTGCCTGAAATTTACAAATTCACAGAACGACACCAAAAACTAACTTTTGTGCTATTGTCGGACATGGTGGAAGAGAAGAACCGCGAAATGGATTGCAACGTGAAATGTATGTAGTTACTGTGTACAATGGCTTTAACCACCGAAACCTATATCTCCAGCTTTACCGCTTGATGCTGCTCTCGTGGTAGATAGATTTAAGTACCTAGTTTTAGCATTTATTTATTCTCTTCAATTTGACTTAAGCTATCAACACACCTTAGCTTCTCTGAGGAACTGCTACATTTTAGTCATTTACCTCTTTTCTACCTGACAAGAAGCACCTTAAAGGTTAATTCAGAATAAGTTAATGTGAATTCAGCCGTTAAAGCGTAAAATCTGAAGAAGAAAATCACATGTCAAATGTTTGTGAAGTGTTTAAACAATACTCCTTACCTAAGCCCATTTATGGACGCTCTAAGAAGAGTTATTTGAAGGACATACGCCTTCACATGACAAAGTATCACTGACAGTACATCTAGATTTCTTGAGCTTCTCAACAACCCCGGTAGTTTCCTCTGCTTCTTACAATTCTCTCCAAGCGAAATTTCATACTCCGGTGGATTTCACTTGCTTTCACGCCGTCTGAACACAAAAATGGAATCACAGATCGTGCTCTTCTGAGGCAGTGTTCCTTAGGGATAAAGCGCTAATATGAGGATTGTTATGATCCTAGCGTGACTCAATGTTATTTGCAGTCTTAAATCTAGAATTATACCCATTATCCAATAATCTCCTAGTATTATTGCACATTTTCATGCTCACAGCTCCTGAATAATATATACGTCCCTTAGCTATTTTCTTCAGTTTTTTCAGCTCTACCGTGTAATTACAAGCCATATCTGCTCTCACACTTGGATATAATTAACTTATTGTTTAATGAATTCATTAATTTCATAATTATATTCCGAATGTTAATATATCCCTTGACTTCTTTCAGTGTTGTAGTAAAAAGACCCCTGATAAAAATGGATAATACACATACCAGGTGTTTAAAAAGTACCTGATATTGCAACAGGAGTTGGGATTGGTCAAAACTAGAATAAACGTTACATAAACATATGTCCAGAAACAAATACCTGTTGAGATATGAGCCATTTTACTTGTGTTGAGTATTTACACCAGAAAATGCACTTCATCTAACGAGTGAAACGGTTAACGAACAATTGTTGGGCAAATATCCATAAACACCAAACAGGAGTTGAGATGATTTGTGCCATTCTGTCCTCTGGTAACATCTGCATGTTATGTAGATACTACTACAGGAGATGCTCCATGTGGTTACCATGCATTCTTAGACATACTTCGCTACTCTTCTCAAGGAATCCATATCTCTTTCGAACACATTCAGCTGCTCTCGGATTTGTGCACGTGCATTGGTCACACGCTTTTGTAACGTATGTACATTGTAGATGTGTTTGGCATATACCAATGCCCCTACCTGTCCCTATAGCCAAAATTCCAACAGATTAAAGTTTGGCAAATGGGGAGGCTATGCTACTGGACCTCTTTCAGCAATCCATCCGTTGCATGAAGTCCATTATCTGCTGTGAATATTCAACATGAGTAAAATGGCCTATATCACAACAGATATTTGCTTTGGAGCATATGTTTATAGGAACATTTATTCTAAGTTTGGTCAATCTCATCTCCTATTGCAATACCGGACACTTTTTTAAACACCTGTATAGATTGGAGCTGTCGGGAAGACACATTTTAATCGTTCGTTTCATATGCTACATAATGAGACTTCCTCGTTTCTTCAAACCCAAGTCGTTCGAAAAGCAGCAACTGAACTGTGTTCTAGCTTCCGGTCCATATAGTCTCTCGTGGGAAACGGGCATTTATTCACACAGAAGTTCATATCATAACGTTGTTGTCAGATGCATTGCTTCAGTGTGTTATAGTAAATAAATGATATCATATGCCACGTAACTGCGTTTTCGTCTTTGTTTCTACCTACCGTTTACTGTCAAAACAGAATTCCTTTGTATTCTTCTCATGAATAAAATGTATTCTTTCACTACATGTTCCGTTATGTCATTTTCTATTTTTTCATCACATCTAAGCAAAACATATCAAATTATATTCCAAAATAAATGTCATATAAGTTTTATATGCTATTCCATTCGGGATTTCTATAAGAGGAAAAACGACGCTCAGAGTTGTGTAAAAACGTTTAGTTGAATACAGATTGTAAATTACACATAATACAATAAATTAAATAATATATTTGTTTTTTCTTTAAGATCCAGAATGTTCATTAAAGCAAATTACGCTGCTACTGATCTTTAATACCAGTTAAGGTTAATTAACTCAAATGTTGTTGCTTTAAGTTAATGCTGTATACAATGGTCGTACTTAAAACTGCGTTTTGTGTTGAGTTAACAAACCTGACAATAAACTTGAGAATATCCAAAATCTCTGACGAAAAACGACAGGTGAAGGAACCTTATACTTAGAAATACGTAGTTTGAAATCACGAATAGTATAAAAATAAGTCCAAAGACAGCTTTCTTAAAAGCAAAATTTAGCACACTTCAACAACTCTTATTAAGATAGAAGTAGCAGTAATGGTGATGGTGATGATGATAACGATAATAGTGATAATGACGATAGTGATAATGATAATAATGATGACGATGATGATGATGATAATAATAACAATAACAACAATAACAAGAAGAAGAAGAAGAAAAATAAGAAGAACAATAGCAATAATGGATTAGCCGCCAATGATTTTTTGGATGAACAACTAATTGGTACAGGGAACGCAAAAACCCTATGCCTAAGGCTCACGAAGGGCCAGATTTTGTATGGCAGAACTTAGAAAACAATGTCTCTGTTCTGGAAAATACAGAAGTTAACAAATGATTAATAATATTTTTTTCCAAGCAAGACAAAATTTCCTATGTGACTCCAATGCGCATCTCTCACTGCGTTTTACGTACAAGGGTAGACGAAACCGAATACATAGGTGTTTAAAAGTGGTCGCTCTGGGCTGGCTTTAAAATTCCAACTCTTTCCTTCACACAGCCACAGCGCTTTATAGAAGTAAAGTGATGAATGTTTCCGACCAATAATAATGGATATCTAGAAATGACTGTTGCACAGGAAAAGCTATTTGAAATAAATCGTGTGGCGCTGCATTTTCAGTGCAGTAAACTTTTGTCTATTTCTTATGGTTTATACGTTATAGAAGCTTGATACAAAATTCCTTCGGAATGAAGAGGACACCGTGTTTTAATCAAAATCAGTAGATCCATTTTTCAGAAGATAAAATATTTTGGAAAATTTTTTCGTGTAGAAGGTAGCTTTGGATGGGGAGATTTTCTCGACAATTTTAGCGTCACAACTTTGGAAGTGACTCCAGATGAATCTTTAGAAGGCTTTATAGTGCTGCCGAAATAAAGAAGCCATTTGAAGTACACAAACGCTCGTAGCGGCTGTAAGCACGTGACCGCAGAGAACACTCCGATTGGTTCCTCAGTAGAAAACTAAATAAGTAGATCCATTTTGTAATGTTACTGCTGTTTTACTAGCGGTATTGATGTGAAGTAGCTATTTTATACCACATTTACTAGTCTTGGCTGTCAGAGGACCGGAAACAATACAAGCGAAAGTAGTATTACAAAAAAAAATATTAGAACAAATAAACTGCTTTAAGTACTTAGGCTGCAATGTGTCATATCTCAAAAATGAAGAATAAGAAGTAAAACTAATAGATTTAATCAGATGTGCGGAGCCATAAAAATACCTGAAAAATACAAGACGAGAAACAGAATTAAAATGTTATAAAGAAAAGGCAGTCCCAACACTTCTATATGGAACCAAATGTTGGACAATGACGAAACACGAAGAAAGAAAAATTCATGTCGCAGAGATGCGACTTTTAACACATGTTGCTGATTATATTTTAAGAGAGAGAAAAAGTGAGGAGTTAAACATCTTCAATTAACAGAAAAATGACCAATATCGGAACAAATGGAGGGACCATGTAGAAATGATGATTACTGCATTCCCAGATTAATTATGGCCCATAAATCTACAGGAAAAAGAAAATATAGACAGGCCGAGAAAATGATGGACAGAACAGTTTTGATATACGACACCAGAATAAGCCTAAATGGCTTAACTACTATTGATGATGATTGACGATCATAATCATGATCATGATCTTTATGAGTATCTTTGGAAGATGCTGAACTGGATGGATGGATGGATGAATGGAGTTTAGGGGCCCGTCGACAACTAGGTCATTTGGGCCCAGATGCTGAACTGAAATACCTATTTTGGTATTTATGCTACCTCGTTTCCGGCTTATGCTGTTCACAGAAATACATACACATAGACTCACACACAAGCACAGACCTTTTTGTAACAATGCTTTTCTTTATTCAGGGCCTCTAAACTGTATTTCCGGTGAAATCTCAACATAGCGATTTTGGGTGTAATGACATTTTCTGTAACTCCTTGTACACAGTAAGGAAATTAATATATCAACCACTAGATACTGCAAGCTTACTCTCCCCTTGTATTAGAAACTTGTCCTACACTTTTTAAAATGTCTTGTGTATATACTCCAAAATTTGCAAGTTTGTTTCTAATAAACGATGTCATATTTTATGCATCCCTTGGTTTGAGCAAAGACCTGGATTTAGTGAGGAGCCGCCGCTGATCTGTAGTGTCAGAATTAAGTCCCTGTTCGTGGTGACATGCGCATTAAGGGAGGTGGGGATGAAGATGACAGATGTGTGTGATAGTTGCAGTAATGGAGCGCCCGCGCGTGAGAATTCGCTCTGTCGCGTTACCTCTAGCACAACAATACAATGCGAGGGGAGCACATAATTACGGCTCTCCCTTGTTTTCCCTTTTAATATTTCCGACTACACTAGATTAAAATAGCAACGAGTACACCTGCATCATCTGCTCTGACATTTGGCGAATTCATATACTGCAAAGGATTGGTGGCTAGATCATGGTGGTTTGTTTATTCTCGAAATACTAGGGCGGTAAAATAAATATTCCTTTGTGTGGGTGGACGGATGTGGGTGTGGGTGCGTGTTAGAAAAATACCAATTTTATACACAGTACCTATAGCCCGTAAATTGACAGACTCTGTGGTCTCACGTTTAGCATGTTTTCTTCCAAATACAGAGGTCCCAGGTTCAATTCCCAGCTGCTGAAGCATAGGACGTTTTTTTTAAAGTAGGTATTTTCCCCATCCTCCTGAAATCTGGTAGTAAGAGCGAGGGTGTAAATATGTGTTTAAATTTAAAATTTATACTTATACAAGATAAACTAACCTGTACGCGAGAGCTACTTTTAAAGTAACTACCGTTTAAATAGTTTGCCTCTGCAGCGCTGCAGTCGCGATTTTGAGCATGCTCAATCACTTGCTCCATTCATTAGAAAGTCAGACTTGTCTGTGACCGATCGTCACTTTGTGTTCTATAGTTAGGGCGTTTGGAAGTGTTCAAAACAAGGAGCTATCCGCCGACTGTGAAGTCAGATCAGTGATGCGTTTTTTGAATGCAAGAGATCGTACGCCAACAGACATTCAATCGGCAATTGTGTGAGGTTTATGGGAGAACAATGAGTGACAATGCCCGGCCACTTACAGTCAAACAAACTCAGCATCTGACCATAACATTTGATTGGGAACAATTTCACCACCGTGCAATTCGGATTTGGTATCAAGCGATTGTCATATGACTCATCTGATGAAAGTCCTTGGTGGAAAACATTTTAACGATGACGATCACGATGAAGATGATGACGATGACGATGACGATGACGTGAAACAAGCGATGCAGACATGACTTTCATCACAGGTGGTACCATTCTTTGATGAAGACATACATAAACTGGTTTCCCGTTACGACAGGTGCCTGAATAACGGTCGTAACTTTATGGAGAAGTAGTGTAAGGTGTAAGGCACAGAATGATAATAAAGTATTTGTAAAATAATATTCGATTATTTTTTAAAGAAAAAAAAACACGCCTCGTATTATTGTCTCAATTGTAAACGAGTGAACACCATTGCCGATGCACAGTTGTTCCAAGCGCAAAGTCACCGACATGACTTAGATGTTAAAGGCAGCATATAAAGGAAACATCTTCTATAGCAATGCCACGAAGTTGCATTGTTGTTTCTGTCGTGGAGCATAACAGTTTTGTTGAGAAATGGCTACTGCACATGAAATATGTCTAAAGGATAGAGCTGTGCTATGGCTCTAAAATGTTTAGTTCAGCTAGTGCTGGTATGTACTGGTACTGGCCGCCATTGCTTGGAGAGTCCGCGGCCGTAGCTTTGTCGCTAGTGCAGTGGGCTCAATTGTCGGTTACCAGCCTCGCTGCAACAACTAGACTCTGGGAAAGAACGCCGGGAAGAGTTGTAACCTAGTTCCTGGAAGGAGTTGATTTGGTGCCTTAGCCCGAACGATTACATTTATTCGGCATATTTTGGAAGGCGAGTGCTGCAATCCTATGTAAGCTGAAGTTTAAATTCTCACTTGGCCAGTTCCGTTCTTACTGGAGTCGTAAAACTTCGTTGTAATGTTTAACGCCCGCTTTTACTACATACGGCACCACAGGTGGTGACATTGATGATATATGGAATGAAGATGGAGCATCGGTGGAATGAGGTGGCAGGGGACACCGAAGAATCCGGAGGAAACCCGCCCCAGCGCCGTTTCGTCGTAAAACTACCGTAAGCTACTGTAGACATAGGTAGTTTTCATAGTACGGTAGGAGTGTTGCATACCTATTGGGCGTTACCTCATATCGATCACGTTGTTTACGTTCCTTTGATTATGTTTTACTAGATTCCTCTAGAAATCGGAAGCGATGAACTTCGAACTTTCTCGAAACGGAGAGAAGGTAAGTCTACAAAACTACGAAACATTAGTGTCTTCAAAAAATGTGGAAGCTCCTCTAACTATATTACAGTTCAGATCCAACGCACTGATAGTCATTGCGAGTAATGTTATTTTGAACTGAAAAGTACAATTTTTATTTTGACCACAGTGACCAATCATGAGCACACTTTTTCGTTGTCATTCCATTAAATTTCTTCATTCGTTTTTATTACCTTTCTTTCCCTACTAATGCTACGAATACTTCCGGTAATCCTACCATTTACTATGTTAACTTATGTACTGTACTCTAGTTCTTACTGATTGCGATTTTGAGACTTTTGGATATTAAGTGCCTTCTGACAATTCTAGTTGTGTGCTCCTACCAAGTGCCCTTCTCCGAGTAAGATATTAGGTTGATATTTTGTTATATCTTTCTTGTACATCAACACGTAGATTATTGACATGATTGCCCAATTCTATCGTGTTAGTAGCCTAGAATTTGTTAGTTTATGGGTTATGTATTTGGTGCAAACGTAGTTGTTCAGCAACGTTTATCATCTTTCCATTCGATGAAATCTGAAAATCTTAGTGTATGTGACCAGCCCAGTGTAACACATTTTAATAAATGTGTATGTGTTTCTTGTTGCATCTGGTGTTTTTAATAAGTTATAATCCTATTTTTACACGTTCTAATTTATATTTTCAAATTTTTAATTACTATATACTCGGCCATATTCTAAAAGTGTGTCATTACATGCTGTATGACTTGTTGTCGTGACTAATGAAAAAGAAGGCTACGGTGCAAACTGCAGTGACGTAATTATCCTAGTCTGATCATGGCCCAGTGAGGTAAAACCATAATCGCCTAATACATTCATATTCTAAACAAACAGGACTATTTTTCGTTGGATACATACAAAACATGCAGTTTTACCATGATGGTACACAATGTTAGCCATGTATCAGACTACCATTACTACGTAACTCCGATTCATACCGCAGCCTGGCTTTTTCGTCAGCCACGTCTAGTTGCAGACTAGAACAGTTCTACTGAGTATACAGAACTGTATAGAAGCTGTGATACAATTTATTTTTACTTTCTCTATTACATATAGTAAGTGGGTAAGTACTCTATTCCACCGAAATATTCGAGGTCGAATTTCACCAGAAAGATATGTTTTAAGGCACCCTGAAACTCCCCCCCCCCCAAAAAAAAATAAATAAATAAAAGAAAGCACTCTGAGGAAAAGGTCTACATGCACGCGCATCTATGTGTACGTCTGTGAACCTGGTAAAGAAAGTAAAATGTCCTAAAATAGAAATTCCATAAAATGACCAAAGATTACCAAATATATGCATTTTCAAAACCTGGGACCCATGGTACTATTTATGTGTACTTTGGCAATTCCTATGACCAATGACTAGAAGATGAGGTCATGTTGTCTTGGTTATGATTCATTTACTTCATACATGAGCAACTGATGGAGATTAAAGTCATTAAGAAAATTAATACATATGATTTCCTCTCAGTAAAGTGAAGCAATAGTTAGTTAATTCGTACTTGGAAGCTGTAACAAATTGTGCTTGGAATGCAACTGCTCTTCCATTTACGAACAGTAAACGCTGCCGATTCTATATTGAGTTATGCCTCAGTAAGCAGCAAGAGAGCTAGTTAAATTAACACAAACAGTTGCAAGTATGCTCATAATGCTTCAGCGGATAACCGAAACATTGTTTTGTTTTTCCACGCTCTGATTGGCTAATTCTCTTTCGCTGCAAATGACGCCAAATATACTGTCCTAGTGACCCGTCAACTGTTTTATTAGTTAATCTCTATATTATCCAAACTTAAAACGATTCCGTGTTTCAGCGCATGTGCGTTTCTGTCTAGAATAGCTCGCACAGTAAAACTAAACGTAACTGTCCATCTTTATGATCCACTAACCTCTAGACGAAAAATATTTTATAGCTTTTAATAAAGGACGGAATAAATTAGTTCCAACAATGGGTAGTAAAATCGGCGGGTAATTTTCTTCATAGGTAAATTGTCTCAAGGAGATTAACTGCTGAATAATCCTGATCGTGATCGTCATTTATTAATTTTTGTTTATTATCTCCTGGTTCAGTCTTGGTCTTTCTAGACTATTTCCTTGAGCTATAGTTTAATGCTAGCCTTACATATACATCGTCCTTCTTCTGGCGTGGAAGATGATTTTTGTTTTGTTGAATGTTTTCAGTTAATGCATATGTTCCCAAATCATGACTTATTTTGTGCTATTCTTGTTCTAATTTCGCCGGAAATAGATTCTAAAACTTCATGGATGACTCAGTTGGTTAGACGCTGGCTTACTGATTCCAAGGTCACGGGTTCAAACCCGGTCAAGATCGATGGCTTTTAAGTGTGCTTAAAAACAACAGCTCCATGTCAGTAGACTTACTGGCATGTAAAAGAACTCCTGCGGGACAAAATTCCAGCACACCGGTGACGCTGATGTGATCCTGGCAATTGATAGCGTCGTTAAACAACAAAATAATTTTAATTTTAATTCTGAAGCCCATATTGTTTTTATTTTTCTTGTACACAAAACGAATTTAATAAAATGTACCGTTCGGGAGAATCTCTCAGTTTCTTATCGCCTTCCGGGGTCTCGCAAGGAGTGAGGCATTACTGTTGACCAATAAATTGCTGCTGACAGTTGCAATACGGAGCTAGAGGCATGGCACTGTAATGAGGACAAGAAAAGGTAGGAGGAAGGTAGATACACCTGACCGCGTAGAAAACCCACGTTTTAATTTTCTTTAGATTTATCTCCAAATTTTTAATGCACATTATGAAAAAGGTTGCAAGTGATGCTTGAAATGAGCAGCATTTACTGAGTTAAACGATTCTGTGTTATAAGAAAAACTTTAACTTTGTCCTTAGAATAGCAAAAATGTGTTACACTTTACAGTAAACATACTACAATATTATATTAAAAGATATAAAAGCATTTAATCCTTTATCAAAATGGCTTTAAACATGCTTGTCTATTATGTTATACGAGATATAACACAGTTTCTTCTTTTGAACGAAAGGTTTTGTTCTAATACCTATGCAATAAACCGCATTTAATTACATTTTTGTTAGTTTGCAGATATTCTAAAATTTGTCGATCTGTGTTACCAGCTTGTTATAGACCAATAAATAATCTGGCCACGTGTAGCTTCACACATGGTGCAAAACGAGCAAGTTTTAGCCATCAGAAATAGTCAATACTTGCCTTTCTTGCCGACGTGTCATTGGTTATAAGTATTTCCAGCCAGTAGCATGAACACTGCTGTCATTGGAGAAGGATATAGAGAGAGAAAGAACGGGAAGCTAGGAGGGCCTCGGTAAATAGTCATGATATTCTTGCATTTTACTAATTTCGCTTTTTATACAGTTCAGATCCTGAGGTGAGTGCCTTCGAAAACAGTTGGGAGAGAATTATCTAAACTTGTTGATACTGGCTGGTAAAATGTTAAAAAGGCAATGTCGTGATACCACATTAATTATCCTTTGCTCTTTTAAACATTCAAAGCTAATATTCTCAATTTTAACCGTTCATAGCTCTGTGTTTTGTAGAATTAGAGAGAAACATAGCGTTTTATGAATAATTTGTAGAATAAAGACAAAAATAAATAATAATATGCAGAGGTGTTTTAAGCAGCTTTTCCCCCTGTAAATATTCCAATTTACACTCCAAAGTGTTCACTATACGGATTCATTCAGCTCTTAAATAATTCTAATTATTCGGTTTCGTTGTGTTCGCCATTGTAGATATGGCTACAGATGGTATTCCAGGTTTTGTCCAATTGCAATGATTATGACGTATGTATATATTCTCGTCTTATTCGGTTTTCTTCTCTTCTGTGCTTTTAGTGTGATGAAAACTTACTGTACCATATCTGATCCGCATAGAACAAAGAAAATGGAAAGACTTCCAGTATTTTCCTTTTCTGTTTTTGTTTGGGAAATTCGTACATTGCCCACAAATCCGTTGTTGAGTCATTTATATGAAAGTTCCTCTTTGCCTAGCCTGTTATTATCAATAAACATTCAGCCTTATAAAGGCTAATCCTGCAGAAGCAAGGATGGACTCGGTCCACATTAGAGAGGAATTTCTAACAAAGAAATTTAATTATTAAAGACTTGTTAATATTTCAGCACTATGAAGGTGGCTTAAGTCTGTTTCTAAATAACCAAAGCAGACAAGAGTTCAATCTCTGACCAGGTAAAGCTTTCCAGCTATAATGAGTATTTACGATGGGAGTAGTTTATAGTTTAATTTTACATCTTTTTCTGCCTTAATAGGTTGCAGTGATCTATATAACAATAATGCTGCTCATCATCGTGCCCCAACACTTAAATTTGCGATGGCGATCACTTTCCACAGCAATGGTTAGTGATTGTGATTGCCTATTGCTGCTGATCCTCTTTAGGACACACAAAATGGGACTGCATAGAACTTTTTTTCTAAAATTGCACAAATCAAGCTTTGTACATAGTGGTCCACAATTTCTCTTTTCATTAACTCACTTTGTTGTGCAAACATAACCAAAATGTTTATAATACACTTTTTCTCCCTCTTACTAGAGTTGAGTTCGACGAATGGCTCAAAATGTTTAAATCAAAGGTTTGGACGCCAAACTGTCTCGGTCCGACCTATAATGACTGCCTGCCATCATGATCATTGTCATTTGGGCATAGTCCATTTTGCACTGTTTTCTCTCATTTCTAATGTGCTTAGTTATGGTAGGTGACACTTTCCAAGTGTCTTAGAAAGTATTCTATTTTACTCCTTATACTTAGAGTAATTCTAAGTAACTGGTGG